>OX578146.1:36321317-36403817 GCA_951213105.1 Amaurobius ferox | reverse complement strand
TGCACTAAGAAAAAAGTCATTCTTACAGCTGATAAATGACTATTGGCGTTCAAATACAAAAGTATTATTCAAAGTATATTTTTTCATGAATGGAACGAGCTAGATCCACGAGAATGATGTCACTCAATTTATCGCATGGTGTTACAAATGAAAAGTTAACATGTTTCTCAATAGGAATTTTTTTTTATGTGACTTTTTCATAATTTTTTTGAAAAATGTTTAATATCTCGAGAACGGTTCATGTTAGCGTTCTAAAATTTATGTCAATCGTTTTCTAATGAAAAATTACATAAGAAATGTCTATTTGCGTAAATTTATTAGCGGTTTTGATTTTTTGACGATTTTTTCAAAATTTCATTCGAAAATTTAGGGGGGTTCTGAACATTCGATTACGTATAAAAACAATAGCCTTCCAATGTTTACGGATTGTGATTTTTGTACCAAATTTGGTTCAAATCGGTCCATTCGTTCGTCAGTTATCGTCTCCACAGGCTCTCTGACACACACACACACACACACACACACACACACACACACACACACACACACACACACACACACACACACACACACACACACACACACACACACATACACACACAGAGATATCACTTCAAAAATGTTTGATTCGTGATCAGGGATGCTTGAAACGTGCTCTCCCATCGAAAACTCGAATTCGAATTTTCGACCCCGTCACAATACTTTCCTTATACATTATGTATATAAGGAAAGTAATAAGACCAACCCCAATGCACTAGGGCTAGCCGTTCATCCCGAGATATTTAGTTTTTTTCTCCTTTTCACTACGCCACTATTGGAAAAAGTCCAGTTACCAACTGAGATCTAAAATTGAATTAAAAGTGCAAATTTAGTGTCATTTTAAATAATTATGGACGTTATTTTGTGCAATTAAACTCAATGAATTATTGAAGAAATAAAGAGAACGGGAAAATGAGTTTGCAGGTAAAGCCATGTGCTGCCCACACATCAGGTTTTTACTTTCCCTGCAATACATGGTAATGTATAGGGAAAGTAATGGCATCATGCCGAAAATCGTAACTCGAATTTTAGACGGATGTACACGTTTTGGGACCTCTAGAATACGAAAAAACTATTTTTAGTGTGACGTCTGCGTGTCTGCGTGTGCAATATATATATCCACTTTAACTCAAAAACTAATTGGACGAATTTCATAAAATTTGGTCCATTGTGGGCGACCCTGAGGATGTGATTAGATTTTGGTATAATTAAACATAAAAGAACCTGCGTCTTTGTTTTAGAATTGTCTCCCAAAAATTGCATGTATCCAATCTAATTGAAAACTCGAATTGCCCAAATATCACAAAATTTGACAGATAAGTCACTTGTGGGTAAACTTGGTGCTGATTAGATTTTGGTACCATAAAATGAACCTTCTTTATTTTGCGAAATGACTCGCAAAAATCGTCAAAATCTAAAATAAAAGAATATGTATCCTCAAATGCACTAATTAAGTGCTTGTTATATATGCAATGTTTGACTCTGAAAAGAATAAGTTCAACCCTATCACTCTAGGCCTAATTGTTCTTAAGAAATTTTAGTTTTACGGCATTTTTGCTAATTCCGTTCTGGGAATAAGTCAAGTTACCAAATGAAAACGAAATCTGAATTAAAAACGTACATCCAGTGTACTTTCAATTAATTATGCTTGTTATCTAATGCAATTAAACTCAAATTAATGAATTGTTATGAGATAATGAGAAAAATAATTTGAGTCTGCAGTGAGAGTCATGTGCTGCTCACATCAGATTTTTTTTTTACGTTTAGGGAAATGTGAAATATTTTTTTATATCGCAATATTAAAATCTGGTACTTTGGGTTTTCAAAACATGAAAAACTGATATTTTTAAGTTAAACAATTTTAATCGATTTGCCAGTTAATTTTTTTATGTCACTAGCCAAAAAACTTGGATGTCTGAAAATGTGTCTATTAATCGTACGGATTCCCAGAATCGTGTACTAGATGATAGCACCGCTCAAAAAAATTCATATATTTAACACATTATATGTTTTTCTTAGTTTTGTGTTTTCAGCGTCAACTAATTTTTCAAATTCCGCATATTTCCATAGTTATAATTTATATACTAATGATCTTTTGATCCGGATTTCGCATATACACCCACGTCCAAAAGTAAAACATCCAATGTAAATTTTCATTTTTCGAAAGCATATTTGAATTTAAGTGGCTGAAAATCGCTGTAGATTTAGATGGCAGTATTCAAATATCGTATGTCACAGGCAATCACGAATGACAGTCCGGATATATGGTAATTGGGCAGTCGTTGAAGACGCCAGCTATCTGAAGGGTTTGGGGAGGTGCATTCAAATGCTGATATGAAGTGTTTATAACTTTTGTAGGATTATTTCTGATGATATTCGTGTTTTTATGGCTGAAAGAAGACGAACGGCAGATAGTGAGCGCTGTCGGACGCATTGAAGCAGTACAGTTAATCAAATATGTCGCTACTTTCTTTGGCATTGATCATTCGTAATTTCTCGATTATGGAAGCAATTTCAAACAAGTCAAACAGTTGTCCGAAGACCAGTCCCCGATTGTCCTAGGGTTACCACCCCCTCTGATGATCGGTATATGGCTATAATAGCCAAGCGGAATCTATGAGCTGTCTCCACAACTGTTACATCCATATTTAGAGCGACACTTGGGAAGACAATATCTGCCAGTACTCTGCGCCGAAGGCTCCACGCGAAGGAACTGTACGCCCGAGTACCACGTTTTTGTGTTCCACTAACCGTC
This sequence comes from Amaurobius ferox, assembly GCA_951213105.1. Taxonomy (NCBI): domain Eukaryota; kingdom Metazoa; phylum Arthropoda; class Arachnida; order Araneae; family Amaurobiidae; genus Amaurobius; species Amaurobius ferox. The sequence continues at coordinate 36,401,023 of OX578146.1, read as the reverse complement.
CAAGTCATAGGGGCATGATTAAATTGGTGTCGTCAACATGTCAATTGAACTACCTCAGATTGGTGCAACGTCCTGTTCATGGACGAGACAATTTTTGCCCTGTAATCAGATGATAAGCGTGTAAGGGTCTAGAGAAAACAAGGTACCCCCAATCAGGTCAAGAACATCATCGAACATCACGCATTCAGAGATGGCAGCGTCATGGTGTGGGCTGAAATTTCAATGGCATATCGTACAGAGCTGCACATCTTTAAATACGGTTCTGTGAAGGCAGCGCGGTATCGGCATGAAGTCCTAGACCCCATTGCGAGACTCTACATTGCAGCAGTTGGTCCCGATTTCCACTTTATGGACTATAATACCCGTCCCCATCCAGTTAACATCGCTGACGACTATCTAGAATGTGAGGGCATTTCTCGTATGGAGTGGCGTATTCTCCCGACCTTAATCCCATTGAAAACCTTTGGGATACCCTCAGGCTTGCTGTTTCTGCACGTTTAACTCTTCCAACCAGTCTCAGAGAGTTGGAAACTGCCCTATTGGAGAAATGGCTATTGCTCGCATCTGCTATGATTGAATACTTCATTGAAAGCATGGAAAATCGGTGTAAAGTTCATGTGAAGGTCCGGTGAGGTCACATACCAAATGAATGCTTAGTTATTTGCCATTAAGCATCATTTTGTTAATAACTCAAATGTAACGCCATCATATAACTTAAGAAAAGGAAATATTTTTTTCACTTTGGTGCATAATCCTTATTTTCTTTAATTCATAAACACATTTGCTACCTCCATGTACAATTTTGAGTTAATCAAAGCTTTACTTTTCCAGTTCTGTTGATTTTACCGTCCGTTCTTAACTTTTGGAAGCCAGTGTACATAGTATTGTCTTTATTTCAGCCGACAACATCGCTTATACGTATTCATGAACATTTTTTCAATCTGTCAAAATGCTTTATGTAGTGTTTTATAGTATGTTAAAAATATAGTAAACTAGTATAAATTAATTAGAAAAAAATTATTATTTTGGTATACAGAATAAATAAAAATAAAGCTTGACAATAATCCAATATGTTCCGGTTTCTGTATGTGAAAATTTTAAACTGAAGGAGTCTTACAATATGTAAGGATGTGTATTAATGTTTGCAATAAAGCCAAATAACAGCGTTAATTTCATTTTTGTTTTCATTATAACTAAATTTAAATGTGGGATATATAATATATTAATATTAATCGATATCATAAGATATTGAAATTTACAGTTTTTTCTTTTGAAACATTTGATTTCAGCAGGGTGTTTTTTCTATGATGTATAACGATAATATAGAAGTTTCTGCTTCTAATTCTACGGTCGAGTGGCTTTTGAAACAATTTGTCTTCGACTTTTGCGGATTATTTTGGGACGAAACTGTCTGACCTAGAGATATGTTATAATTATTAGAATGGAAAAAGGAAGACAAAATATATTCTCGAAGATTTATATGGTAGCATCCGCTAAGCCTATGTCATAAATAAACGGGGATTTGAATAAAGGTTAAAGCAAGTACCAAAGTATATTGCCTTTAAATAAATTATGCAGTTTTTATATATAAAAGGAGATTTTTCGCTTTAGAGTTTTGTAACTTTTTCATAATAAATTGGTTCACAGTGTTTAGTTGCATTTGTTCGTATTATATACATCGTTGAATGATTTAAAAGTTTAAACACACACAAAGGCTTTTATCAGAATTTGAATTTACACCATTTATAACTAATGTTGCCTGAAACTTGTAGAAAACCCACTTGGCGACATATATTATCCCACTTGTCGACACATTTGACTACTTTTCAAATTGCTGTCAAATTGATCAAAATATTGCCAAATTGACGGAAATGACGCCAGATTGATGTAATGCGACTAAGTTAATGGAAATGGAGCCTAATTGATAAAAATATAATATTTTGCACATTTGTGTTTCATTTCCTTGATAATATCTGACGTTTAGTGGGAATTATTTTTTTATATAAATTTATTTACAGATGGGACTAAAGTGTTTTTTCCATAAATCTGCATGTGAAGATAATTTCGTTTAACGAGAACAGTGATTCTCGTATTTCTGCTTAAGAGAAATAAATTAAATATTTTAATAGAATGTTTTGAATAACAATGGTATTTAGAATACTATGGCAATTTGCGCATAATTGTGAATTTTAAACTTTTTTATATTCTATATATCGCATGAAGAACGAGTATAATGCTAGTGTACTCGTATATACAAGTTTGACCTTTATCACTAATCTATTACACTGCTCAAAACTGAAATCGCAACACCATAAAGTTGTAGGTGCAGCTTTATGTAAATCAGACAATGGAAGCAGCAAGGCGACTATGCAAATGATCATAGTTTCGATACGCATAGTAACGTAACACCTTGCCGATCAGCATAAAAGTTTTAGGTCAAGGAGGAGCGATATCACAACTAAATTGTAGCGTTATTGGTTTCATGTTGTAAAAATCGTCACAGTATGCCAAGAGTACGTCGAAATATCGCATACGTCCAACTGTCGTCAACGGATCATTGTTTTAGGTGAGGGCGGATTGTCTTTGAAAGATCGCAGAACTATTGAGTCGTAATGTGGGCACAGTTCAACGGTGTGTGTTACGATTCGTGAGAGCAAACAAAACGACAAGAAGATCAGGTAGTGGAGCTTCCAGGTGTACCACACCACGTGAAGATCATATGATTCTGAGAAGCAGTGCGCGGAAGCCGTTTACCACAGCAACCGTGTTACAACGACATTTATTTCACACTACAGATAACGTGGTTTCGACGCAAACAATTCGAAACTGCTTGCATGACGCAGGACCCCGAGGTAGACGACATTTGCGACATATATCGTTTAAACGCCTTCACCGGTTACCACGCCTCCAGTGGTATCAAATGAGACGCAATTGGTCGACAGAACGGCGAAACATTCTGTTCACGGATGAATCCCGATTCTGTTTTGGCTTGCCAGTTAGCCGTGCTCGCATACTCGCATATGACATTGCTTTCAACAACGCCAACAGGCTGCTTTTTCTACAGTCCGCACACAGTCCTCCTCAGTGGTACCATGGTTTGGGGTGGTATACCATATGGTGGACGAACACCTTTGGCCCATGTTTCTGGCAGTATCACGGCACAACGATACGTATCTGACATTGTGAGACCTGTGGTACAGCCATATATGACAACCAGGCCTGGACCGCTCTTTCAGCAGGATATTGCCATGTCACCTCTAATACCTCTAATATACAACTCTAATATATCCACGGGAGCACGACGGCCCAGAGGTACGTTCGTGACATCCTTCAGCCACATGTGATGTTACTCATGGCAGGGTCCCCAGGAGGCATTTTCAACAGGAAAATGCTCGACCACATATAGCAAGGGTGTCACAGGAATGCCTCCGCCACATTACCACCTTTCCCTGGCCTGCCTGTTCCCCAGATTTGTCACGGATCGAGCATGTCTGGGATCACTGGCACGGCAAGTTGGACAGCCTACGAGTTTGATCAAATTAGAGGCGCGCGTATAGCAACTGTGGAATGAGATGACGCAGGGCACCATATGGGATATGCATTCTTCAATGCTCGCCCGTATCCCATCGTGTATTCACACTAGATGTTGCCCAACATGGTACCAGAACTTCCATTCATTTGTAGTATTTCAAGTAATAAAAGATCCCTTTGCTTTGATTTTGTAATCACTTACTTATATCAACGTTGTAGTCACATATAAAAAACTCCGTTCGATTATGTCAACTCTTTCTTGGTGCGAAAATTTTTATTCCAATGAGTGTATTTGTTAAAGGAGATTTAAGGAAATCCGTAGCAATGGCCATGCTGGGTGATGCACTTGATATCCCGGTTCAATGTACATGCGCTGAACAATGTTTGAAACAATAGAGTGAAATGTTTTCCGATGTATTGATGCCTTATAAACTCATAAATTATGAGAGGATGTTCCAGAAACATAATTTTTTGGGGGCAGTGTGTGATATTCCCTTGAAAAATTATGACGAGTTTTTTTTGGCAGCCAATTTTTTTTATCGGAATTTTAATATCAATTACGTCTTCAAAACGAGAAAATTATATTTATTGCTTATTAATTCATAAAAATTCGTCAAGATGGAAACATTGAAATAATATGTTTGATCTCTAAGGAACACAATTTGCGAAAATCGCTTAAAATCGAGCATCCACAGTTAATAACTAATTAACGAATTCATATAAAAAAAAATCCCTCTGAGTTATTTTTAGACCTTGCCTAAAGTGTCAATGTATCAAATTTCGTAGCTGCAGTTTACATATATTATCCGCTCCACGACCAACAAACAGACATAAAGACATTTTTACTTATCATTATCGAAGTGAGGTTAGTCTATCATTTTTTTTTTCTTCGTTGTTAGTAAATGAGACCGTCTTGTGTTTGGGTAGAAGGACAAATGTAAGATTCTGAATGTTTTGAAACTTAAATAAACTCATCTGGGAAATTTAATGAGAAATAATTTAGTTGGAATTAATAATATGTTAATCTCATGAAGTTTAATAGATGCATTTCAAAGTTTAATTATATAGAAACAACTTTAATCAAACCATAAATATGTATCATGAATATGTAGAAAGTATTAAATCCACATCATATTTAGATACCCGACTCATATGCATTTACTCTATAAGAGATTAAAACGTTTTAAATAGAATGTATGGAATGGTACATTTTAAATAAATTTGTCTCAAAGTTATTACGGTTTAAGTACCGATTTCCCAACTCGGCAGATGCGAATATTTAAAATGCACTTTAATTTAAAAAATGCACTAAATAAAATTTTAACGAAATCTGCATATAAAAATATCTTCAACAAACTATTAAAATTTATGTAATGCAAAATGATCAAATTAGATTCGTATTTAAATGATAAACATGCAATTTTAATGTTTTTTCCAGTATATATAGCCCACTTTCATTTGAAGTTGAAAATTTCAATTACGGAATACTTAACTCATTAACATTTAAGCAACATAAACGCTGTGAGCCTTAACTGTACTTATAATAGTCATTTTAATTATATAAGTGAAAAAGTGCTAGTGACTAAAAGATTGTACATTAAGTGGCTTTTAAAAGAAATGGTTAATTAATTTCTCCATATATATCTTCTTGAGATACCCATTTGACGACTTTAAAAAGCCCCTCAAATGCAAAAAGTGGTGTTTACGATTAATTTCTAGTATTTGAAAGTTATTTCTGTAATTTTACTGAAATTATGTTTGAATAAACATAGTGAAATATTTAACAAATTTATTTTAAGAAGCTCCGGTATTAATGATATATTTGTATGTAATTCACTGAGATCAAAATAGCACTTCAAAGGAGTATAAAGATGGTAAAATGATAAAATGTTTGATGTAAGATGTAGGACGGTAAAATGTAATGATGTAATGTAAGATGGTAATGTAATGATGTAATATGGTAATGTAATGATGTAAGATGTTAAGGTAATGATGTAAGATGGTACAATGTTTCCGGGATAAATTAAAGTAATAGTTGCTTTTCGGTCAGTGTAGACTTCTTGAGAATTAAAAAAAAATTCTGAAACTTTCCTCAATTTATATGTCCTAAGGAGGGGATTAAATTATTTGGCTGTGTGAAGTTTTGCCTCATGATTTGCACAATGAGTATGCAAAGTTTTTTGTCACCAGAGAATTTCTGGAGAGTAGCGAAAACACGTAAGGTAATTATTAGATAAATTAATTATGATTATAATATTAAGAAAACATGCAATGTTTGTGGTCGTACCCTGCAGTGTAAAAACCCATTAAAATCTAAAACGATATTCAAAGAGTGTCAAAGACGGACGTCATATTTGAGTAAGATGTATCTTGTTCTCTATTTATTTGTATTTATTTACATTATATTTATTTACATTATTTTATATTTATTTACATTATTTAATATTTATTTACATTCTATTTCCATTGTTTATTTACATTATTATTACACACTAGCGGAATACGGGGCGCGGTAGCCCATTGGTTAGCGCGCTGGAGTTGCACTCGGTAGGCCCGGGTTCGATTCCAGCCGCTGCCAAAACTGCCGCCGTGTTCATGCGGAGTACGATCACGTTAAACATGTGGGTACGAAAGTCCTTCCGAGAGGTTGGTAGTAGGAGAACGAGGGTACGGTCCCTGTGGATGCCTTCCCCACTGGGTTCCGGTCTAAATTGGGTGGCACTTCCCGACCGTCCAAACAGTTACCTTACACCTTTCTGGTAGGTCGGACGGCCTGGGTTTCAACAACACTAGCGGAATACGCCTCCAGCTCGCTCTTACCGCAAGTGCCTGACTCTCTGAGCTCGCTTCGCGATCACTTTGGTACCGTCTACTACTCAGACGTAATACGCAAGTGGGTACCGTCCTTATTAACTGACATTAACTAGCCGAGAACTCGCTTGGGTGGCTCTTCCAATCTGGACGACGCATACGACCGACAACGTGTCGAATGCTAGCTATAGTTCACAGAATCCGGAGCTCCACCATCCATTGGCTGCTGCTTATTTACCCCGTAACTCGATTCACGAGTTGGGATGCTTCGCTTCTTAATCGCAGACGCTCACTGACGCTCGGAGAACACTGGGCTCAGCCGTCCATTGGTTGCCGCTCAATCACCTCGTAACTGGATTTGCGTGTCGGGAGGCTTCGCTTCCTACGCGCTGATGCTCGATATGTGTACTTCGAGAGCATTTTTGTGCCGCCTGTTACGCAACCGTAATGCAGCCCGTTGGGGAACCATCGGCCATGCATCCGCTTGGGGACCATGACATTCACCATCCCTAGAGCTCGCTTCGCCAGCTCTTTCAATTCGGACGGCACACACGATTGCCTACGTGCGTCATGCTTGCTGAAGCTCACAAAACCCCGCGTCAACGTCATCCATTAACTACCACCCATTAATCGCAGCTCGCCACAGACGTGAAATCCCCGTGGAGGCTTATCGTCCCAGACCAGGGCACTAGCCTCTTAAGGCTTATAGCAGCATTTTCCCTGACCGGGCCTCTTGGGGTTTTCGTCTCATTAGTAGCTGACGCTGACGCTCGCCAACTTCCTGAACTTCGCTAACAATGCCACCAAGCCTAGTCCCCAAATCGCTATGCTCGCCAACTCGGAATAACGATTCGTGAGTTGGGAAGCTTCGTCTTCTACTTGCTGGCACTCGCTGAGCCTGCATCACGAATCTTTCATGCCGCCTTCTATTAAGAATGATAGACTACTACATTAGGTTGAAACTGCAAAACTTCTTAACTGTAAGTTTTTCTGTTCATTGTCAGCTTTTCTAGAAAGTTTGAAGTGATATAAAATGCAGATTTAAATATCGCATTATATTGCGTACATCATATTTGCTCACTTATGCATAAAAAAGCATTGCACATGTGACATCTAAACAAATATTGAATTCGGTGATTTGTAAAATGGCTTGCAATTTTCTTGAATATATATCACTATACTGACAGAGACTTGTCACTGCATAAGTAATATACGGAAAATATATACACTGCTTTTACTGAATGAGGAATCTAAGCTAAGTTATCTTTTCCCATGTTCTGATGAATGAATTTTGAAGAATAGCGGAGGGTTGATTTACACTTTAAAAGAGATAATTTTGCTGTCAGTACACACACAAATTTATTATTATACAGGGCATAAGCGAGAACGAAAATTAAAGAAATACTAAATAATTAATACTAAAGAAATATTAAAATCATATAAATGTAAGAATAATAATTTTGCATTTATATGATTTTTATTCAGTATTTAGTAGTAGCATTAATATGCATCAATATTTTTCTTTTTATGAATGACAAGTATTATAAACGAATTTTCATAAGACAATTACGTAATTTATCATTTTGGAGTGTTTTGTCATATAATACAAGATTTTGAAATACTTGTCCGAAATGCCCGGTTGAGTGATTTGTAATTAGTCCCAAAAGAATGGATAAAAATAGTAAAACCCAAGAGTAAAAACTGACAGAATTGTGATATCAATCATGTGCAACGGCTGTATGTAACCTCTGATCCCACTAGTATCGATAAATCTGTTAAAGAAATTTTTGCCAGTACACTCAGGAGAAATTATTTCAAATTTCGTTAAGTTTTGAGAATTGGAACATGATATCGAAGCCAAAATTCGATGGCAAATTCCATAAATAGTGATGGAAGTATTTATACACTTGATTTGAGGTATCAATACATAACCTTACACTGTATTACTCCTTCGTTTGGAAACACTTATATACGGCACATATACAGTGTATATCAGTGTTTCTCAACATTTGTGAGACTGCAGCTTGGTAAATTATTTTTTTTAAGACGATGTCCCGATCCCAACAAATTTATTCGTAAGTATTCTATTATTTTTTTAAGTTCATATATTAAACTAACATAAGTATAAATAATTAAGTAAATCATAATCATGAAGTGTATTAGTACATTTATTTATGTGATGTCGCATGTTGACAAATATAAGATTACATTTAAGCAAGTTATCAATCAATGGAATAATGAAATAATATTGCATATTGTAATTTCCTCAGGCCAACATCATTCAGTTAATCTGTTCTGCTTTTCATTGACATATCGTATTCTCATAACCAGGTATATATAATATAATTAATATTATTCAGTATAAATTTTATTGTTTTATTTTAAATTGATTTAACTGATATTGATTTGAAAAAAAAGAACCGGTATTGAGAAAAATAGTTATCTATTATAAATCACCATGGAAGTCAGATGGTCAGTCTGTTATTCATATTGATATTTAAATGCGGTCGGTCATTGGCATTAGCCAAATAGATGTCATTTAGGTGAAAGACCCAGACCACACGACTGACACGAAGGCTTTCAGAAGCTATTTGTGTTGCCGGTGATGTCAGTTAGGTCTACTGTTTCTGAGATTTACGAAACGTTCACTAATATTATCTCCTTAGAATATTTCCACTACGAAATATTTATTTAAAAAAATGCTTAAAAATCTAAAACGACAAATTCTAGAAGAATCTCTTGCGGCCTCGTATAATTGATAGAAAGGTCCGGTACTGAGCCGATGTTCGGCGGTTGAGAAACACTGGTGTCACATCGGGGGTGCATCGATACGAAAGTTGAATCGGTACCGATCACACAACCGATATCCATTGGAAATTAGAAGATAAGAAATGTACTTTTCGTTAAAATACCACTAAAAGAATCCAAACAAGCTTCACAAAACCCGGGATAGATACTTACTGTCTAGGAACATTAGTGCCTATATGGGTAGCAGAGAAAGAAACAGGATGCGGTGCATGAACTCAAAACAAAATAATTTTAATTTCTCCAAAATTTATTCACCGAGAAAACATATTATTCATGATTTTAAATTCTCTTGAAAAGCAACATCAACAATTATCATTTCAGAATCTTTACCTTGACCAACAAACATTTATAGAACTTAATAATCAATAATACAACTCAAGTTGGACTCTAACATTTTACATTTTAACATTTCCTATTATATGAAAGCTTTATGACTCAATATTATTACTCAGTTCAATCCTGAAGTCTATGTTAAATTCTGACTGTCATAACGTAAAGTTGTCCTTATCAAAAATTACTATACCAGGACTTACCTTTGATGCCTTCACTAAGGGTGAGGCATGTAAACTCCCGGTTCTCAAGCCGGAGAGACAAATACACAATATATAAATAAACACACTTATCTAAATTGACCAATTTATTTAACATTTAAGTTCATAGATATCTATTTATGTCTTCATTATTAAGACTATTCATAAATCTATTATTATAATACATCTAGCGCTACCAATATTTCATTAATAAACATATTTACACATATAATATAATTGACACATATATTTAGACACTTTATTTCAATCTGCCGAAACTCCAAATAATTCTTTTAGTTTAAAATACAAGAACTCGTTGTTACGACATAGATTCGTACGAACTAATTGTTCATTATTAAATAACTGTTAAATGTGTACCTTCCGTGATAATTAGTGACAAGTGAAACATATAAATACCTATTCTCTCTTGCATTTCAACACTTATTCGCGCAATCACTATGCTGCAAGATTCTATTGCACATCACACTTCTGAGCCACGCTTTCTTTTTGTGTGCTGACGGTAGATATTTTTTTGAACAACTCAATTGACATGATGCTAGTTCGCTATCGAAAATTCAAATCTGTCGAACTTTCTGGAACAAATTTTGGGGCACTTTTTTATTTCCCCCTTTGGTTTCATACCACTTCTCCCATTTGTCGTTGATGCAGATGGGGATGAACGCTGTTTATCTATGTTTGCGTTCCAATTGGTTTCCTCTGCTGCATTTACATTGCTCAATATCTTTCTTGGCATTCGTAATTGCAAGTTCAACATGTCGTACAAGTATTGTACGACGCTGACTGTTCAATTAGGTTAAAATTTTGATCTGTACGTTATACAATGTTACCTCCTAAAAAATGGATTTCAATCATCTCGCCAAATCTTTAAATCCGGATACCTTCAATTTAAGGGAGTTCAATCACAAGGATAAAATTCTCAGTAAGGAATTGAGTAAAAGACTCTGTACGAAGTTTGGATCGATAGCAGCAGGGTTATGCCCAAATTCCGAGCGTCTGTGGAATTCAAGATCAAATGCAAAGGACTCCTAAAATAAAAAATAATATTATTATAATTTAGAATTTAACAATTTTCGTAATGCTTCTTCCACTGGAATCGTCCAGGATTAGATTTATGGAAAGATCAATAATCCGAACTGTGAATTGGGTCCTCACCAACCAGGACGCATCCGAACCGCTTGAAATTTCAAACCGAATAGCTCCGGTAACCGCCGTTCGCGATCGCACAACAGCCAAGAAGCTCTCCCATTGGCTGAGAGAGGAGTAAAGTTTTTAAAACTTCTCCTCCGAAGCTTCTACGTCACCTTCAGACGGAAAACACCGAGACACAAAAAATGAACAGCAGAAATAACAAATTCGCATTTCAGAACAGAACAGGACTTTTACATATAAGTCTATCTAGACAAGGCTTACCACAATACAGGCGTTGAAAAAGAGATTTTCAAGCCGCGTTTACACAATTGTCGATATCGAGTGAAATGTCTCTATGACACTGGTGTATATCAATACAATAGCTTTCAATACATATCGTATCAACAGTTAACGTACTCAATAATAAGTGGAATGTTTGAAATCAGTAAAAAAAATAAGTTCCTTGTTTTGAGGGAAGTAAATAAAATATATGTATGCTACTAATGCATTCTATGATTTATGTGCAATTGAAGATATTTTCAGGATTTTCATTATATATAATTAAAAAGTAATTGTACATTAAAAAAAATAAAATTATATTTCTAAAACTCGCGATATTTTCTTATCACAATATATATCTTAATTAGTGTTGAACAAGTTGTCTTCCTTCCAGATGTTCCCACAAATTTTCCAGAACATTTAGTTGTTTTCGTATAATACATTTTTGTTACAAAATGCTGAAAAATAAGCACCATATCATTTTTAAATACTCGTAACTTTTCGACTAATTCCGAATTAGTGAATTCCGAATCATGAGGCAAGATTTATTGGCCCCCACATAAATTAATTTCAATTTAGTGTCAATTAATGACATCAGACAGTCAGCGTGGTTTGTTAGCATCAACCTTGCTTTTATTACTGAGAATTTCACTTGACATATATTATCCTTGGTACTTCATAGCATCCCCAAATTAAATATTAACTACATCGCGCAAATCTGTCATCACAGTCGACATGATAAATTAAATGATAACATACAACATGTGGGTTTCTATTTGGATTTTTTGAAATAATGGGCAACTAAATCGGAATGCGTCCTTCTATTCAAATTAGACACATATTTATGCATAGTAGACATTATTTCGAGTCTAGTGATACTTTTGGTTTGACTGTATGGCTTGAGTAGCCGGAATAATGAGCAGAATTTGTTTTTTTCTGTTTTGACTGATTGTACAACTGTGCCAAATTTCTAGGCAGCTAAATTTTGGATTTTATGACTAGGCCTCAATAAACAGACACATAGATAAACAAATAAATAAACAGTTATTTTCTTGTATTATTATAGGAAATACCAGATTTGATAATGTAAAAATATTATAACCATTTCTTGAGATAATTAATTATTTCCCATCTGAAAATCAAAGCAAATAAAATCTTATGTTCAATCTTATGTTATTCAGAATAAAATAAATCACAGAGACAGAAATTTCTGAAAAATTACCATATGAATAGCATTATTTAAATCCGCATTTCGTGTATCAAGTGAAGAAAATAAAGATACGTAAGCAAATGCTAGAGTTTTATAGAAAAATGGATACATGTATATAGATACATATTTGCATTGCAAGAATCAGAATATGTAATTTATTTCGTTACGAATGTATATTTCACAATCTAATATATAAATTTTGGAATAGGGGGAAAATTAGACAAAATTATTGTATCTAAATTTAAATTTCAAAATATAAGGCTGCAATATCTGAAATACATATATATATATATATACTCTGCAAAATAGTAATGGTATAATATTGGCATTTCATATTTATTGGAATGCGAGCCAATGAAGTTATAGAAGTTCTAAAATAATATTTTAATATTTTGATTCCCTTCTTAAAGTTCACCATATTAGAAATCATTTTGGCTCATTAAATTTATATCAGCATGTTGGGAATCTAAATATATACTAATTGCCAAATGTCCGTCTGTCTGTCTGTCTGTCCGTCTGTCACGCTTTTTTTAGGCACTTCATGAATAAATTCAGACTTACAATTTGGTACATGGCTCGATCGTTCGATAAACCCCCTGGAAAATTTGAATTTTTCGAAAACGTTCTCTAGAGGGGGTGCTCCACACCAAAACGTTTGAAAAGTGAAATAATAGGAAAGCATGCTTTGCGATAAGTTAAAGCCTTCAAATTTGGTGTATGCGTAAACCGTTCAAAAGGAAGAAAGTGTGCAATTCCAAATTTCCAAATATTTTCTACTTAAGGGGGTGCTGTAACCCAAAATGTTCGATTTTCAGAATAAATGAGGAACGGCTCCTTTCAAATTTGATAGAGGCTTGAAATTTAGTATATGGATTAATCATTTGATGAAAACACACAGGACGAATATATTTTTTCAAAAATGTTCGTTTAGGGGGGGTGCTACAGAGGAAAACTTTCGAAATGTTGACGGAAAACTATGCTTCGGGAGGGGATAGACACTTTAAATTTGGTGTACGGGTAGATAGTTCGAAAAGAAGAGTATGAGTAATTTCAGTTTTTCAATATTTTCTAATTTAGGGGGTGCCGCAAACCCAAATGTTCGATTTTCCGAATAAATGAGAAATTTCTCCTTTAAATTTTGATAGAAGCTTGAAATTTGGTATATGGGCTGATCATTTAATGGAAACACCTAAGAAGAATATCATTTCTCAGAAATGTTTGGTTAAGGGGGTGCTCCAGAGAAAAACGTTCGAAATATGAAATGATAAAAAAACATGTTTCGGGATGACAAAGATATTTCAAATTTGGTGTATAGATAGATAATTTTGAAGGAAGAAAGTGTAGAATTTCAGTTTTCCATATTCTTTACTTTAAGGGGTGCCGCGCATCAAAATGTTCGATTTTCGGAATAAAGGAGAATGGCCCGTTTTAAAACGTGATAGAGGCTTGTTATTTCATATATGGGCGAATCGGCTGATAGAAAACACAAGGATAATGGCAATTTTCAAAAATGTTTATTTAAGGGTGTGGGTACTCCACACAAAAACATTCGAAAGGTGAAATGATAGAAAAAGCACGTTTCATAGAGAGTTCAAATTTGGTTTACGGGTAAATTGTTGCATTGGAAGAAAGTGTGCAATTTCACTGTTCCAACATTTGCTATTTTTGGGAGTGCTGCACACTAAAATATTCGATTTGACAAATAAATGGAAAATGCCTCCATTACAATGTGATAGCGCTTAGAAATTTGGTATATGGGCTAATCATTTGATAAATACATTTGAAGAATACAGTTTTTCAAAAATGTTCATTTGAAGGGATACTACACAGAAAAACGTTCGAAAGGTAAAATGATAGTAAAAGCATACTTTGTGATAGAGTAAAGACTTCAAATTTGGTGTACGGTAGATAGTTTGAAGGGAGGAAAGTCTGTAATTTCAGATTTCCAATATTTGCTACTTTAGGGGGTGCCGCACACCAAAATGCTCGATTTTGTGAATAAGCTATAAAGGCTTCCTTTTAAATGTGAAATAGGCTTATATTTGTTATATTGGCCAATCATCTGATAAAAAACCCAAGACGAATAGAGTTTTTCTAAATGCCCATTTATGGCCGTGCTCCACAGAAACACGTTCGAATGGGGGAATGATAAAATAGCACGCTTTGGGATGATATAGATACTTTAATTTTATGTATGAGTAGATAGTTCGAAAGAAAGAAGTATGCAATTTAATTTTTCCAATATTTTCTTCTTTAAGAGGTTCTGCACACCAAAATCTTCGATTTTACAATTAAATGTGAAACGCGAATTATTCAAAAAATTACATTATTCTGTAATGTAATTTATTACGTGTTACTTATTACGAGACCGTTGATTTTCAACGGGTATTCAGCTAGTACCTATGCTAATTGCTTCCACTAGGTATCATATGTCTCGAAAAATGAACATGGTGGTCAAACAATACAGTCAAATCAATCACGCTCAGCTCTTGAATACGAAGTTTACTTAGAAGGCATGTGGTGTAGGCTTTCGACCACAAAGAGATAAATAGATATCTTACATCTTCCGGTAGATGGAGCTGCCTGTGTGTAATGAAAAGCCCTTCAATACATTATTTCTACGACACTACCTTTTCAAACCAGTGATGGTCGTATATTTGTATTTTCTTTCATTGAAATATACTATTTAGGTATAGTTTGAGAAATAGTGAATTGGTAAATTAATTGTGTTTTAAACACTAAAAACTATATTTTAAACTGCTTAAATCACCACTATACCTCAGAATTTAATCGCCGCAATGTTAATATACGTTTTATATAGGTGGTATCACACTTGAAATCAATACATATGTACTATTTACGGCATATCTTCAAAATCCAAATTAGTAAAATAGCCCACAAAATACAATGGCATACTAAATTTGAAATTTTTAGCTATTCTTCTTACGTTATTATCAAAAATATATACATTTCTATCTAGCGGCCAGGAATCCCGATGTGTCATGTACAGCCGTGGAAAAAAAACGCCCCATTTTCTGTTAATCGAACATTGTTCATCGTAGAGAAAATTGAAGGATACCATTCAATTAGAAATAAACATCCTCTATAAATTAACGTGCATAAAATTTGCATAAGGGGCCGTATTCATATCTAAACGCGTACAAACTTAGAAATTTTCAATGGCAACACCCAAGTTTGACAACATAGTTCGAATCTAAAGCAAAATTTAACCTGTGATACCAAATTTCATGTCATATGGGTGAAGGGTTTCTAAGTTGTAAGTATGTAAAGCTCCTAATGTTAAATAAGTTTCCAAGACTTCTATTAATATCTTCTGTAATAATCATCTGTTCACGCTGATTATTTGTATAACGTTGCTACTAAACAACCCAAACACATTTACGTGATTTTTATTTTTGTGGAATTGTTTATATGAAATGGTAATTATGTAATCAATAATCGAAAACTTATGAATACAAAACTGGACATGTTTTGATAAAAATCGATTCACAAAGACTTTGTATATGTTTATGTAAAATTCCAGGTGTTTCCTCCCTCTAGTTCTTCCGAAATGTTTAAATATTCAGCATCACGATGATTTTAGGGATCGTATATTAGTTTGAAAAAATGCCTAATTCGAAAATTTATATTAATTGTAAGTTAATCTTTATTTAAGAAAACGGGCGCTTATTTTTACCCAGTTTCAATAAAAAACTTTTTATACACAGTGTTGTATAGATACAATCTAATCAACGTAATTCTGCTACTGCATTGAAGGGTGAAAACTTGTATTGTTATAAATGGGATCTACTTGTTACTGTCGACTAATATTTCCGGAGCTACTGCGTGTTGAAATCGCCCACAAAATGTGATAATACTCGTGATTTACCTCTAATTATCGTGTCCTATTTGAGGCTGACACAATCCTACCAATTACAGGCCCACTGCCTTAGTAACACACACACACACACAAGACAACACTACACCCAACCATGAAAATGCTCACCCTCTTATGCAGGAATCGAACCTGCAACTCTTTGGCTGTGAGGTAAGCCATAATGCTGAATGTGAAGAGGATAGTTCAATAATTTATAACAGTGCTGAACGAAACATCGCCCTTCAAATTGTGGTTTTTAATATGGAGCTGATCCCCGAAAATTGCACATTCCGGAATATTGAATATCTTCTGATATAAAGATAGAAACATCGTGAAAATTTGAATTTGGACTAATTTGGGGGTCTAGAACTTGTGGATGACGTCAAAATTGGGTGTTGCCATTGAAAATTTCAAAGTTTATGCGCGTTCAGATATGAAGACGGCCCCCTTATGCAAATTTTACTCACATTAATTTGTGGAGGATGTTATTCCTAATCGAATGGTATTTTTCAATTTTCTCTGCGATGAACGATGTTCGATTAACAGAGGGTGAGGAGGTTTTTTTGTCGCGGTTGTACATCCTTATTAAGCTGTTAATGAAGTCATTCCGATATGTAAAGAAAGTCATGTGCTGCCGACATTAGATTTTCTTCTTCAGTATTGACTAATCTACAGCCTTAACAACTTAATCATTTTTAATGAATGAAATCGCATTTTGTGTCTTCTAGTAGAAATGATACATAATTATATTTTTACATCTTGGAAATAAATTTGATTAAACTTTTTAAAAATTCATAAAATTTGATTTTTCGGTTGTTTTCCTTAGTGTTAACGGACCTACAGACTACTGAACCTATTTCTATTAATGACGGTTCCTTTTATGTTTTCTTGGGGGAGGTACTAATTTTTCTTTTAAAAATTAACGATATATTTCGAAAATTAAAAAAAAATATGAATATATTGTTCTCGGCGTTAAAGTAAAATGAGCAACGTTATAATAATGACTTTGAATATCATTGTTGCGTATTAATGTTGATGAATAATGCTACAAAAATTATTGAAATCTCGCAACAACATCATTCCATGGTGAAAAATTCCTGGCCAAGTACAAATAATAAATATCCTCGAGGTTGATGTTTCTCTTACACTGACGAAGGGGATACAACGTATCCTCGAAACACCTGTATGCTGCATTATCATTTTATTTGTGCTTATATAAGTTGCTTAAATCTCCTTTATTAAAAAATATTCTTCCGAAAATGCTATGAAACATCAACATGGATTGGATCAAGTTTCCGCAGAAACAAAATTGTGCTTTCAACCCAGCCGAATGATCGTAACCCTAATTCAAATTACACATAGCTCTTTTCAGTTGTACAAAATAAAAAAAAAATGAAACGACCTAAAAGGAAACATATGATTAAGTAGAAATTAGGATCATACGGCAAGGTACCTAGACCTGAAAGTACAGCTCCGGTTCAGCAGAATCTTAACACAAAGCACAAATCATATTGAGATTTAATAACTTTTTTGGAAGGATGTTTTGATTTTTGTACTTGCCGGGGTGTATTTTACCATGGCGTGGTGTTTCTGCAAGGCAGTAAATATTAGAACGAATTCGTAGGAGTCGCCATAAATAAGTGCCCGCTATGCAAATAATACAGATATCACTACAAAATTTACGGAACAATCGTTTTAAACAAATGAAAATCCCGTAACTCCATTTTTTATTGCGCACAGAAAATTGCAATGCTTAGTTTGTAATCGTCTTTATAAACACATATATGTGTGCTGAAAATTGTATGTGCTCCTTATTTATAGTATGTGATCTTCATAGCAACGGATACGTCCCAAGTTGTGACGTCATGAACACGGGTGAAAATCTCGTTTCGGTGCAATCATTTTAATGGATAATTTCATCTTTTATAGACTCACCTAAAAATTCATAAAATAATGCAAAAATATGGTAATTACAATTATTTTGTTTTTCTGAATGCAAGGATAATCACTTTATATTGACACAAAGAATTAAATACGTATAAAAAATTGTGAATCATAAATATGGGTTTCTTTGAATTCTAAAAAAATTGTCTGAGGTGTTTTGGATCCTGACCTGAACTCTTACAGTCTTGAATTTTGTAACAGTTTGAAAACAGTTGAAAGATAAAAAAATGTAAAAACAGGTTTCATCTTTTACTATAATATATAAAGCCATTGTCGATTCATCAATATAATGAATTATTAATTTTATTTTAATAAGTGCAATATTGATAAAAACACTTTTCATAGTATGCGCTGATTGCAAATGTGCAGTATTCTTTAATTTAGGAACGTTATCTTCAATTTTATTAGGATTAGTTATTTTTTTATTGACATTCTAGATTACAGAGACTACGCTATCTAATTTTTTTCATTTTTTTAAAGTGCGTAATACAAATTTTATGTAATTTTAAAGTGTCAGAAGTTCCTAGTAATTGCTTCTCCTAGTAATTGCTTCTCCTCTTTTACACAATATATTTGCACTTCATTATGCAGGCTAACTCAGTCTTGAATAAATATTTTACTTTAGGCATACTTTGAAGTTTAATTAGCGCCTCAACGCGAGGGCAAATCAGGTAATACAAATTGTTCGGGAACGTTATTACAGAGCTAATTAGCTTACATTATTTGCGTTAAATTAATCTAAGATATTTGTTCAGCATTTAGTACTTTTTTAAAGACATAATTAATATTTATTTAAAATAAAACAAACATTTTTTTTTACATTTTATTTAAAATAAAATGAACATTTAATGAACATGTGTTATGTGCTAAATACACGTCTGTGGTGAAAATTAAAGCACTTGGAGAATGCTTACCAGTAAAGAAATATATATATATATATATATATATATATATATATATATATATATATATATATATATATATATATATATACACCACTGTATGGATGGATTTTTCCAACTATTAAATTCCAACTATATTTACAGATGGTAAGAAAAGAATGATTTTATGAAATTTGGCAACCTAAGCAACATAAGTAAAGTAGAGTTTAGAAGTCAAGTATAGTTTGTCATATAATTTCCAAATTTTACTTTCAATTTTAAGTGAATTATTAGAAACATGTCAAAAATATTATTTGTTAGATAATTTCTTAAAAGTGAAACAGAAAACTGTATTATTTTATTGTGTTACTGTAGAGTGATAATATAATTACTAATGCATTGTGATAATGCACGACAGTCACACTGAAATTTTTGAGACAAGGACACACTATATGCGCTAGAAAATATTTTTGGTCGGGTATTTAAATTTGAAAACTTTTATGTCCGTAGACGATAATTTGTGGCAACAATTGCAATTTAGCTATCGTAGAATAAATTTTGAAAGCAAAGTATATTGGGCTGACGCGAGAGCATTATCGAGCTATGATTTTCTATGATTTTAAAGTGGAACTAAATCAAGAAGATTGTTTTCAACGTCTACAATTAGCATATGGATATGATGCTCTATTTCGTGCCACTGTATTCAGATGATTTACAGAGTTTAGAATAGGTCGAATACCTCCCCTGGAGGAATAACACACGGGAAGATCCTTGCCAGCTGTACTCCCACAAAATGTGTAGGCCATTCAAAAAATATTAATCGAAGATTATCGCTGTGCCTACCAAATGATACAGAAATGAACTCAACATTGGATTTGCAGCAGTATATAAAATTATGCATGAAGAACTACATGTGAAAAAATTAGTTTTTCGTTGGGTCCCCCATAATTTAACAGAATACCAAAAAGCGAAGCGTGTTAGAATTAGTAAAAAACGGTAAAATTACTTAATGATGGAGGACACCGCATTTTTCTAAAATTATAACTGTGGATGAAACGGGCATACCGTTTTTTGACTTTCCAACACGTCAAGAAAGTAAAGTGTGGGTCTTCGAAGATAATCCCAAGCCAATAATGGTGAAAAGGTACAGAGCAATGAAAAAGTAATGTATAACGTGTTCTTCAGAAGTACAGGTCTGGTCAAAGCCATAAAGCTATAGGGACAAAAGACAGTCACAGCTAGCTAGTACACCAGGTGTAAGTGTTTTCCAGAAATTGTTCAGGAAGTGAATGTTAGGGGATTCTTGCTTCACCTTGATAATGCATCTTCTCATTCAACAATAATGACAGTCGAATTTCTGGAACAAAAAACATCAAAGTGATATTACATCTACCCTATTCTCCTGATCTTGCTATGTGTGGCTTTTGGTTATTTTTTAATCTAAATAAAAATTTGCGAGTTGCCGTTTTCATTTCGAAGATGGGATTGATGAGGCTATAAAAGTATATTTCTCATCGATTCCAATAAATTTATATCTTGAAGCATTTAATCTTTGGAAAATTCGTGTTTCTACAAATGTGCATTGATATTGTAGGGGAGTACTTTGAACACTCCTAAGAATTGGTAAGTTTAACTTGTACCACTTAGCCGTATCTTAAAAATTTCAGAGTGACCCTAGTATACGCATATAATTACATATATATTCGAAGCTTTATCTACGTAGGTAATAACAAAATCTCGTTGTAGTTCGTGAATTTCAAAAGTTAGTGCCTTGAAACTTTGTTATTGAAAATGCTGTATTTCAAGATACAATTATATACAATTATATATACTTTTATACATAAAAGTATATACATATAAATATTATATATATATATATATATTTGAAATTTTTACTCTTATATTATAGTTGTATAAAATCAGGAGTATTTTTAGCCATAAACATGTTCCTTGATAAGCTTAACAAAACAGTAAAAAATATGTGAAATATTTATTATAAGCCAAGAGACAAACAGGCAGACTCAAGTAGATATCCCTATATTCGTTAGGATAATAAAATTATATTAAAAATTTATTTGGACTCACTGACAAAAAAACAATAGCCTGGAAAAAAATCATCAAAATTTATCGTGTAGTTTAGAAAAATAAGCTAAATCAGACAAGTGCATTGAAATTTTTTATTTTATATATTAATTTTTCCCGAATGGCGCAATGATAAAAACATACTTTAAAAGATTCCCTATGCATAGTGCTTCATTGCCTAAAAAAATAATCAAAATCTGGTTTTAATACATACCTATGACCTGTATCCATAGATAGACTTGTCAATTTTATATATTTCAGCCATTTAAATAACATCCGTGTCGTTGTACATTTTATGTTCTTCTCCTGTTTTATAAATTATCCTATGCAGTTTATAGAACAAAAACCTTCTGTCAGTTTCTTTTTACAAATTCCACAGACATACTTAGTGCATTAATAGTGAGCTCAACAACAGCACCTTACTAATATTCTAACCATAAGATATCAAACTTATATTAATGAGCAGAGGTCAATATCCAACATGATGGATCACATTCATTTTGGCTTCAATATAAACAATTGATAATTTCTAAGAACCGTTTGTTTATTTTATTAATACATCCGTCAGTTTACTTATCCCTGAAGAATAGCTTGCTCTATTAGATTGTGGCTACTTTGTGTAATAAAGATAGAATATTCCATTATTCATTATCAGCGGGAGTTAAGAAATAATCACATTTCCATTTACTTGTTATATGAAACAATAAGCCTCAGTTATCTGTGCGTATTCATCGAAATTATTTGTTTCATATAGTAAGAATTAATACTAAAATATTGAAATGCACAATAAACACTGACGAATATAAAATATTGTAAAATAAGTATAGTAAGTTATGTGTTCACATATTTACAAGAGTTTTCAATTTCACCAGTCAAAATGAATTCATAAAGAAGGAATAACAATCATTAGATGGAATAATAATCATTAGATGGCATAAGAACCATTAGATGGCGACCAATATCTAGATGGCAAACAATCACTAGTCTCTAAAAAGGAGGTGTTTCGGTTCACAGCGTGTCAGCCACAACGTGCAACGTTCTACTAAACAGTAGTCAGACATACTGCAATCAATATGGTCGATATCACTTTTTACTTAGTAAGTAAGTCTTATAATTGATGAACTATACATTTGAACACTAATGTTAATATGTTACTGGGCACTATTTCATCTACTATATTTGAAGCCGAGTTCAGTTTTTGTTTTATTGTCTGTTTGGTTAGAGTTATTTGCCATAAACGAGTATCATATCTTTGCTTGTAATTTCGTCACATATGAGAATTTTGCGGGGTTGGATGGTGTTGCATTTCCAATAACACCAAAAATACGGAAGATAAGTGACTACCATGCAAAACACAAGTAATCCTGTTACTCTTATCAGTACAGTGAAATTTTATTTCGAGGATATGTAAGACTCAATCAGTTAGAAAATCTCGAAAAGATAACAAAAACAGAGCTATCATGGTTAAAATATATATATGTTTCCACATACTCCTTCCAATATCAAAGACAATGAAACATATTTTATCTTTGAAAGATTTCATCTTTCATACAGACATAAAGTTTGCAGACGTAAAATTTGGTTGCAATGGACAGACGTAAAGATGCAGGCGTAAAGTTTGGTTGCAATGGTCTGTGTATACAATTACACCACAACATGTCGGAAGTGTATTCACTGCCATTGCCATTTTTTAAAGGCGTAATATATATTATTTTTTGTTCCAGACTAGATCACAATTATATATAATATTAATGAATTCCAGGTGGCAAGTACTGACGTAAATAATATGATATATTTAGAATTCATTAAAGATTCACTAAATACATATTAGGAAAATTAGAAAAATTGCATATTAGTCTCATATATTTAATATTTACAAACGTCGAGTAGTTTATAAAAAACTATTGAAATTGAAATTAACTAAGGAATACAATTTCAGTAAAATACCTGTGAGTTGAACTCGAATTGGAACTAAACTGATTCAGGCCGATGTACCTGGCAGGCTTTCAAAGAATTAGAAAACAGGCAAGTTTTCTGACAATATATTCAAAAATTTTACAGACATTTATATTTTATCAAAATTTTACAGACATTTATAAGCTAACCCTGCAGAAACGTACTAATTCTAACCCATAAAAATATATCTCATATTAATGAGGAAATGCCAATATCCAAAATGTGGATCACATTCATCTTGGCCATAGTTAACCAATGGAATATTTCTCACATTTGTTTGTTTATTTTATCAATACACCCACCCGTTCATTTATCCCTAATGGATAACTTGTGTGTTATTGGAATGTGGTTTCTTTGTATAATAATAATAGAATATTCCATTATTCAATATCAGCGGGAATTAAGGAAAAATCCCATTTCCATTAACTTGTTATAAGATATAATATGGCTGAATTATATGAGCTTATTTATCACAATTATGTGTTTCATAAAGTAATCTAGTATTTATTAATCTAGTATTGAAATCTAGTACCGATTATCTAGTACTGAAAAAATGGAATTGTACGATAAATACTAAGCTATACATGAAATATTGTAAAATAAGAATGAAGCTGGAATAATGAACTTATAGAACTGGAAACAACCACATTTGCGAATTACATTTTTAAACACAAGTATATTTCACTGAAGTTAGAGATTTCGAATTCTGGATCCAACATTACAAATCGAGGCGGAAATGAGTAATTTGGAAGGGACCGAGTATTGAGGTTGTTGAGCTAAGTATGATTACTTCACTTGTTAGGTGCATTCCAGCAATCACTCGTATTTTCCAATTGATGTTCTAATAATCACTCCACGTGCTATATGTAATCCAGCAAATGCTAGTATTTTATAATTGACCACTCCAAGTACCACGTGTGTTTCATAAATCGCCATTGTTCTCCAATTGGTGCTTGGTGCTCTATTAGCACAACGTGCCATTTTTTGACTGCATTTTACGCCTTGCTATGTCATGTGGATAAACAGGAGTCTATGAAAGAAACGTTCATACCGATCCTTTCCCTTCCAGTGAACATTCTAATTGGCGAGTAGTCTTCCTGAGCTTTTGCTGATGCAAATTTTATTGCGCATGTTAAACATTTTATTGTTTATTGTATTGTACTGCCATTTGAAAGATACGACATTCGTCCAGTGAGATACTTCATCAAGACTACAACACTCTATCACTGAATCAAATATTGCATATGCCAATTTTCCCTCAGATATAATGAAATAATATTGCAGTCGTTTAAATTGAGTCAAATGCTATAACCCCAGCCTCAAACGATTTAGGTAGCATTAATTTATTTTTCTCAAAATTCTCCAAGATCCTGCTCCTTTTGATATGTCAACTCATTTCTGCTATAGCCAAACTTTTAATTGTATTCACATTAATGCCTCGACTAGGTTTCGACGTCTTGGCACACGATTATTTTTTTGGTTTCAACACTATTTGTTCATTGGCAAATCTGAAAATCCATCTTGAAAATATGTCCAAGTTGGATACATATGGGGCATAAATTAATCCCAGATCAGATAGATTTCTGATTTACATAAATAAATGTCGTACGACAGTTCCATTTGCTATAATGTTAAATTATTCCATATTAAGCAGAATTTCTTCTTCTTCAGAAGATACCGTGTTACGCAAATTCCATTTCCTAGTAACAAGATAGTATTACTAAAAATAGATTAGAAATATTTTGCTTTTTTGCATTTTTCTCCCCACACAATTTGATAGCATTACATTTAATATTTCATTTGAACTTCGTTAAACTAATGCATCTTTCACTCAATGTAGATTATGATAAAATAAGGAGTCGCAATATGAATTTATTAATATTGGTATTATAATCTTATAGAATCTGTAACAAAATGTTAAAAGAGAAGCTAGATTAAGAGAAATGTAACTGGGGAGAATTATAATTAGAACTCAATACAAGTGTAGTGGATTTTCCAGGAACCTCATATGTGGAATCAATTTGTTTCTACAATTTTACTGTCAAATACCTTTAATAAAAAAGCTGATGTGGGCAGCACATGACTTTCCTTATATAATGCAAAGAATTTACTACTTTAACAATAAAATATAGGTTATTCTTATAGTAGATATTTATATCCTTTCCAAGATAATGAATTTTCGTCAATTAGTCGTCATTTTCATTGATTTAGCGTCATTTTTATTCATTTTGCGAGATTTTCGTTAATTTGGCAACATTTGAAAATGTCGCGAAGTTGGCGACTTTCCTTCAAATTCGTCGCCAAAAAATCGCCAAGCGTTATGGATGGAGAAATAAGTTTTTCTTATAGCAGATAAATGACTATTGGCGTTTAAATAAAAAAATATTACTCAAAATATCTTTGTTCATGAATGGAACGTGCTAGATCTACGAGAATGATTTCACCAAATTTATCGCATGATATTAAATATGAAAAGTGAACATGTTTTTCAACAGTTTATATTTGTTTTTAATGTATGGGTTTTTTGATACATTTATTTGAAAAATGTGCAATATCTCGAGAACGGTTCGTGCTAGCGTTCTAAATTTTATGCCAATCGTTTTCTAAGGAATTATTACATAAGAAATGTCTATTTGCGTAACTTTATTAAATGTGTTGATTTTTTGATGATTTTTTCAATATTTCACTCGAAAATTTAGGGGGTTCGGAACATGCGATTGTGTTTAAAAACAATAGTCTTCCAGTATGCATGAATTGTAATTTTTGTACCAAATTTCATTTAAATCGCTCCATTCGTTCGTGAGATATCTTCTCACTAGAGTCACTGACATACACACACACACACACTCACATACATCACCTCAAAAATCCTCGATTTGTGATCAGGGATGCTTGAAACATTCTCTCTCGTCGAAAACTCGAATTCGAATTTTCGACCCCGTCACAATACTGTCCTTATACCTTATACTATGTAAGGAAAGTAAAAATTTATTTCCTTATGATTGAGAATCAGTACGATTAATGCGATTAATATCAAATTATAATTAATTCATTAATTAAAACATAACATATATTTCAAATTATTAGACTTTTATATCTGATACGTGGGGTTAAGTCGGCCTAAGCCCATGGCCTGGCCCGATTCCATGCATAATCTCTAACTTAGACCCTTTCAGATTGGTATAAAATGAATATAAAACTGACTCCTCCCGCCTCCAAAGTGGAGTTTCAAGATACGCCATTGGTTATTAATGAAATACTAAGAAATGTATGTGGAAACACAGTGTTGGAACAGTGCATGTCTCATTTTAAATTTCACTACATACAAGGTATAATGCAAAAGTGTAAAAAAAGGGTTGTGATGAGGTCGCAAGTTTGAATTCGAGTTTCAGATGGACGTGCACGTTCCAATCATCACTGAATTCAAATAGAATTTATTTAACTTCATGTCTATGTATGTGTGTGCGTGTGTCCGTGAGTCTGTGGATGTGATACCTTACGAAAGTAATATATACGGTTATTACGATACGTGAATTCAATTAATTAATTTTAAACCCGACAGGATGTTCCGAAGACCCCCAAATTTTCGAATGAATTTTAAAAATCATAAAAAATGTAGACATTCAATAACGCTAAATTAATAATCATTTTATATGTAAATGTTTATTGTAAAACTTATGACATAAACTGTAGACCATTAGCTTGAAACATTCTCGATATTGCACATTTTTTAAATAAATAAATGTAAAAATTACATAAAAATAAACATTAACAAGTGTCATTAAATATGTGACACTTGTTGATAAGTTTGGAAACCTTGGTGCATTTTGACAAAATATCACAAAATTGGTAAAAATGACGCTATATTTACGAAAATGACGCCTAATTGATTGATTACCTTTTTCTAATATCATGGAGTATATTGCTTAGCAGATGTTAACAATATTTCCAATTATCTATCTATATATATATATATATATATATATATATATATATATATATATATATATATATATATATATATATATATATATATATATATATATATATATATATATATATATATATATATATATATATATATATATATATATATATATATATATATATATATATATATATATATATATATATATATATATATATATATATATATATATATATATATATATATATATATATATATATATATATATATATATATATATATATATATATATATATATATAAATGCACGAAATATAAACTAATTTGATAATTCAAAATAATTTTACATGTTGCCATCCAGAAAAAATCCAAATGTCAGTGTAATTTTCCATGTTAAATATATTCTGACCTAGACCCTGTCCATCAATATTTCGCAATGAAAGAAATAAATTATTTACATTATGTGGCGAAAGTCATATGCTGCCCACATAAGATTTTATTGTCTCAGTTACAGAGATAAAATTTGAGTGTAAAAAAGTGAGTCTGTATTATCAAGAATGCAACACTTGGCAATACATTTGTTGTTCGAGTTGAGAATAATTCAAGCTAAACGGTGTGGGCCTAATAATCGGAATACGATACATTAAAATATATCCTTTCTTGTTGTTGTCTAAGGTAATTTTTCATTTAACTTTTCGTTCGAAAGCAAGTTGAAACAGGTAATATAGAAAAACATATCGTTATAATTTTTTTTTAAATCAACGCGCGAACGTGAACGTATTTTCCAAACGCTCCGACATGGAATGACAATGCTCTTAAATCATAAGCTGGGAATTTTGGAGTTTGAATGACATTTTATAAAACACCATATTTCAGTATTTCTTCAGATACATGTATTACAACACTTTTCTGTTCATAAATGTGAAAGAACTTGTCAAGGAGGGGATATTATTCTACGTTTGGAACAATTTTAGATGATTCAGATGTTCTTCTAAAGAAACCTTATAAAATATTTCGTATCATAAAAAATTGTTTGGATTTTTGGCTATATTTATTCGCATTGCCATTTCTTTTTCTTGGTAATATGAAGTCTGTTAATATATATGTAAAATGCAAACATTTTAGATATCACTTATTTATATATGATAAATAAATAAACATGTATCAGCTGCTGGTATTGTATTGGTTGCCTATGTGAATAAAAAAAATCATATATAATTCTCGCAAAAGAAGAAAGTACAATTCTGTGCTGAGAAATTTATTTTATCTTAGTATTAGCATTTTTATAGCTCAAAATTGCTGAAAACTAATATACATTTTAATTTCATAGATTAAATTATACAAAACAAATTGCATTCAAATAACTTGAGTGTTTTCAGATTTATCACGCGTCCTGTGGAAAAGCAAATCTCAAGATGGATGGTTAAGTATCTAATATCTCAAGAACTGATTTTGACAACAACTAAATTCTATATGATTTTTTTCCATTTTATATTAAGCATGCCTAATTTCTCAAGAACAGCATATATTACCAGTATCTACATTATTTCATCCAATTTGATATGAGAAGTATATATAATATAATAATGTCTGTAAAACGATGTACTAAATGCACATTTATGTTTCTTTTCGATTTCAAATTAAAAAAAAATGTGTGTAATATGTATTGTAATTTCCTGTACCAATAGTTAAGAATTTTTATTATTCTTTTAGAGAAGAATCTCTAAGACTGAATTTAGATGAAGACTAATATAAGTTCAGCATCAAAGCAGATTTATTAAGGGCTTTTCTTTCTGTTCTGGAGATTTCACTTCCTCAGTTTTTCGAAAAATTCTTCTGACTTTGATGAAGTGTGCAAAAGAGTATAACATTGCTTAAAAGTTTTGTCGAAACTGAACAGTATATCACCATATAAGAGCTCATTCATAAAACCCTTCTAAGGAAATATTCTAACGCCTAAAGACAGCGAGTATTCATATCTATCTCAGAATAACACGGGCAGAGGGACACATATATATTATGAAAAAATGGGTGATTTTGAAACACTCAAATACTTAGATCCTTCAAAATTGGATTGCCGAATTGTTGACCCCATCGCTATACCTTCCAGCAGCAAATACCATATTGTGTAGTGTAAGTAAAAACAAAATAAATCATAAATAATCCTAGCTATATTTGTCCATTGTTTTATGCGTCATGTTAGAAAAAAAAGCAAAAACACTTCCATAAACCGTTGAACACATTTTCTATATATTTACGTGTTTTGAAAGTTTGTGTTTTATTTCAAAATATTTTCAATTGCCTAATAGCCATCAAAATATCCTTATAGCCTGCTAAATAACGGAGTTATTTGGGATGGAAGCCACACCAGATCTGAGCA
The DNA here is from genome assembly GCA_951213105.1 of Amaurobius ferox. NCBI lineage: Eukaryota > Metazoa > Arthropoda > Arachnida > Araneae > Amaurobiidae > Amaurobius > Amaurobius ferox. The sequence continues at coordinate 36,371,658 of OX578146.1, read as the reverse complement.
CGCCAAGAAATTCATTTATGCCTCCTCCTCGGTCAAACATCTTCCAAGTTTCAGTTCTTCTGTATTGATCCATATCCAAGCCTTTGATGTTATGTCCAGCCTATCTGGATCTTCGTTTCTCGGTCAAATTTGGATAGAATCCAGATAAGATAAAACTGAATCCTCTTCAGGGTACATAAAATATCTATGTACCTCCAAAATTATGCCATATGAAGAAATTTTCGCCTCAAGGAGATTTTTTTACTATTAATACTCAAATTAAGAGCTTCTGTGGTAAATTACCAATAACAAAGAAATTGTAATTTCTGAATGACTATGGCTTCCGTAAGAAAAGAAAGTGACCATTAAAGTCCGTCATGATGACAAGCAATAAGAATAATCACCCCATAATTGCTGATCATCCGATGATTTTTCCTATTCTATACTATCGCGTCTTCGTGTAATTTTTCTCATTCTATATTATTTCTAATTCTCCACTTTACGTGTTTTGCTACATTTTCTAAAATATTCCAATCAGCAAATTCTTCTCATACTCAACCTTTTTCATATTTCTCATATTAACCATCTTATTTGATAATGTTACTCTCTGGGATAGGATACTTCATTATGGGGAAGTGTAACCTTCTCAAGGCTGATGGACATCGTCTATGAAACATCGTTTCACCTTTCCTGAGGAACACATGAATCATTTGGTGATTTGGGTTTATTCTGGACTTCCCAGATGTGTGTTCTATGTGCAACATACGGACTGTTTCGGGTGACAGTGTTGTGTAGATTTTGCAATCAGTATCTAATATTGTCTCGATTGGATTCTTTGCTCGGTATGTGTGCTTTGGACCCTACATGATAAATGGTACCATTGACCAGAAACATTTCCAGATGTGTGTTTCGCGTATATCACATACGGACTCTTCCAAGTGGCGGTATGGTCTGGTTTTTATATTCGGTGGCCAATACATTCGATGCTTGTGTCTTGACTTGTGGCTTTGGCCCTACCTGGTAAATGGTTCCATTCACCAGAACTATTTTCATACGTGTGTTCCATGCATACCATATACGAATAGTTCCAGATGACGATGTGGTCTGGGTTTTAGAATATGTGTCCACTGAAGTCACGACTGGAGTACTTTCTTGGCGGGTTTTACTTGGATATTTTGACAATAGCTGATGAATAGTTTCTCTAGTCGTGTCACCGTAGCTTAGACTTTGCAAGAAAATGAAATTATGATTCAGAAGTCAACTGCTAAATACTGTCATAAACCGCGTCGGTGGCTACTGTGGAGACCACTCTTGTATATTCCCTGATAACACATAATCTTTGCCCCATCTCATAATGTTTAAATGATCTATCATTAAGCTCCCTACTTAGCAATTTTTATCACTTTGCAGACGCTTAAATCATGATATGTGGGTATATGCAGACACGGAAGTTTAAAATCGCCGCATACCTAAGATCTGCCATAAACCATTCCAAACTATTTTTGCGCATTTTGTCTTTTTTACTTGTGGTTTGTTGTCCTGCTTACCACTAACAACGGGTATTCAGAGCACCATCAAAAAATATGTATTGATACCATATTTGACATTGTCTCTCCATTGGGGTGACTTGACACCAAGGGATGAGCTAATGTCGTCAGGAAAAAAAATGTAACGTGACTGTCTTTCACAGCAATGATTGCAACTGTTAAGTCTCGTGACCAATGATTCATAAATAAAAAAAATTATGCATGATTAAGCAACATTTTGTCCTATGCTGCCATATTAAAAAATATAAAATTTTGAAATATTCGCTAGAATTTAAATTTTTTTATCTAGTTCCAGAATTATTTATAATATAGCCGGATGTATAGTTTCGTAACAATCCGCTAATATTTATGGTTGCTATGGTGTACACACGAATTCTACCACATCCATACGGACTGACAGACATATTTATAAAATAGTCAAAACGTATTCAGGTGGTCTTAAAGCATATATTGTCATCAAAATATCGAAATTGAAAATTCGTGAAAACAATACTTTCTCTATACTGCGAATGAGAAAATAAAAATGAAGTAACTGGGCTTTTCACCTGCGGGTTATTGTCACATTTTCCATGCAGTTACTTTTAAATTTATGCTCATCCTCATTACTCAAAATCAACGTCTGATAAAAAATAATGTTCAAACACTTCAATAGTGAATATGACATTACTTTTATTTTAGAATCTAAAGTTTGTGAAAGCTTTCAATGACTTTTAATAAATTCACTATTTGCCTGAGATACATGTATTGCATCGCTTTTCTTTTCATAAATGTCAGCGAAGGGATATAATATTACATTTGAAACTACATTTCAGAAATATTTGAGGACTTTCTAAAGAAGCTTTTTAAAATAACTGTTATCATACAAAGTGAAGATATACATAGCCATATTTTCATGCCATTCATTTACATTCATACGCAATTTTCTTTTGAAAGATATGTGAATCATGCTACATGGTTGTAAAACTATTTTTTGGAGGGAAATGCATAATTGTGAATATATGATGTATTGATGGAAAGGGAATGGGCTTAAAAGAATAGCACGGTAAATATTATTTATATATAGATTAACAGCCGTGTTGAATTAATGAAATTTATTCCATAATTGTTTACACTAAGAGAATGTTTTTTTAAGATTTCATATTAAATTGATTAATGTACATGAATTTACTTTCTATACGCAAGATTATATATATCAATATATATATATATATATATATATATAATTTTTATAAATACTGTAGCATACTAAAAAAATTAAGGATAGTTTGCAAATGTAAAAAAAAATGAGGAAACAGGAATGCCAATGCAAAGTACATTTAACTTATTATCAAATGCAGCTAATAAATAAAATGATTTCAATAATAATAAAAGTTTGAAAGTCCATTGAAAGAAAAGTGAGAAGCTGTAACTCAAAAAACCTTACTTTCTAACAAGCTTACATAATAAAAGTATAAATCAGCAAATTTTCAATCAAATGGAGAAAAATACAAATTTCGAATCATCAAGTTAAAGGAAATCATCAAAAATCAATGGTATGGAATCGATAAAGAAAAGCACATGGAATTCAAGCATTAATGCTATACACGTGGACAAGGGGTAGGACTAAATCATGGATTTGTTCACTTCTCCAAAACTCTTCCACGGGTCCAAGTATCTTGTCGAAGCAAGCACAGAAAATGTATGTTTCTGAAGAAATAGACAGATTATATCTATAAACTATTTCTACTTGGACAAAATACATAAAGAAGGAAAAATAAAAGGAAGCAAGAATACCTGGAAAATAACACAACAAATGCACAAACATGTCGAACCCGGGAATCCAAAATGAAGAGACCAGTGTCGCCATTCTCAAAGGAAAAAAAATGATCAACTGTTGCTATTCGTAAGATATAAATATCAGTAATGCGAAAATGCAAGAATAAGTGATAATGTACAATCAGGGCTATAAAAAGGAGGGGCTAATGTTTAAGTGGATATAAAATCAAATATTATTAAAACAAGAGTATGGAGATGTCATAAATGGTATAGTTAAAAAATTAGCTGGATTTTCATGACTTCTATTCATAGTGTTTTTATATCAAACATTTATTATATATGGATATATATATATATAGATAAATCTTAGACATATAAGTTACAGAGTTGCTTAAAAAAAGGAACAGCATTTTATGAAATCGATAAAGATTTTCAGAGGATAAAATTTGAAGAAATACAAAATTTAAATTTTTATACTGCCCATTTCTAATGAGTAAAATGGGCCCCGTACACTAATAAGGTGATATAGAAAAATTCAGCATTTTATCATAAAAAAGCCGGTGAGGGATTAATCACAAATTAAAATGCAAATGTTTACAGCAAGAGTGCAAATGACGCAACGCAGAAATGCATCATAGGGAAATAATATCTGCCTCTTATCTTTAATGGATCTTTGGCATAGATGGGAAACATTTTGAACAAATTTTATAATATTTGTTTAAAGTTATTATTTCTACACAGTGTAGATACTTTTGTAACAAAAAATAACAAAATTAGTATTTATTTTGTAATAATTGTTTTTTTCGTAATTTGTGTATGACCCCCGAAACGCTATCTGCCGACATGATTTTTCCCCTCTGAGAACATATGTCGATGCATCGAAAAGTGGTTTAAGTCAGCATTTTTGTCTTTTCATGTTTCTGTGACTTTTAGGATAAAATGCTGAAATAATGTACATCACCTTATTAGTGTATGGGGCACATTTTACTACTTGGAAATGTTTTTGTACGGGGGCCATATAAACATTTAAATTTTGTACATCTTCAAATTTAATCCACTGAAAATTTTAAATTTTTATCGATTTCATAAAATTTTGTACTTTTTTTTTCACGCAACTTTGCACTTTATTGTATATGTCTAAGATCAATATTTAAGGAGTAAAAACCGAGGCCAATGTTTTTGAGACACCTTGTATATATTTTAAAAATTTACTAAAATCCGTTTATTAACTGTATGGATTCCATTCAGAGTTTATTTGAAAGGGAATTTCTTAATCTTTCCAATAGTGTTAAGATGAAAACTCGGATAAAATTTTCATTCACTGAGAAACATATCTGTGGGAAAATTATGCTAAAACATTAAATAACTAGAAAACTGATTCGAATTAAAAAAAAATAATGTCGAGGTTCACTTTTCCGAGTTCTCAAGTACATGCGTTTAGAATGTCATGGCCGTACGTAGTTCAGATTTCCCTCTACCGACTACATGTACATACAGAAATGTATTTATAATGCAAGTTAGGAAGGAAATACTTTCCGTCTTTCACACATAAAGGTATATATATTTAGAATTTCACGAAATTTAGAATATTAAGCATATGGATTTGATATCGTTTAAAATCTGTTTGAAAGATACTTTTTTGGTCTTTAAGAGGGTATCAAGATAAAAAGTGTGAAATAATATTTTTAGTCACTGACCGACACATTCGGGTAAACATTTTGTTAAAAAGCAAAATAGTAATTCGTATTTAAAATAAAAAATACCTAGGTGCACTTTCTGTTTGTTTTGAAATAACTATGTATCACATTTCATGTCCGTAATTTGCTCAAATTTGTCGTTATAGATTGCAAAAATACGCAGAAACACAGTCATTTGTCATCTGTATTGTGCAAAATAAGATTGCTATATTCTTTTACAAGATATTATCTTAGCATTACTTTGTGTATCGTGTGAGGCTTTACGTTTTTCTTCGTAGAATTAGAAGTGCTAACCACCATTTTTGGGAACGGTATTTTCACGACATCGTGGGAGTTTGGCTATCTTTTATAATAATTTCAGGGCCTGTAGACAAGCCAATGTGGCAATTTCTCTCCAATAGAAAATATGTAACTTTATGTTTACCAATGGTTAGCTGGGGCTCCGATGTTCGAACAAATCATCGGACAGGGGCGTCGAAAGTGAGGAGAAAATGTTTTTGGGATTTTCGAGAGAGAGCAGAATTTTTGGAAAAGAGTTCGACAGTTGATTTTAAGTTTCCAAAGTGCACTGTGTGACGGGTAGGATAGGAACGTCGAGTAACGGTCTTCGTCACAGCCGCTGCGCTTCTGTCGACCATCGAAGAAGGTAAACCTATGTGCATAGAACGCATTCCCTTTTACTGCACGCTCTCTTTCGTACTTGCTCGCACTTGAATAACAGGTCGACCTTTATTAAATTAAGAGTTAAAGCCTATTCTTAAAGGGCGTGTGAGGCTCTGCTATGATTGTCAGGTTAATTGTGTTTGTATTATTGAAAGATATTGAGGAATTTACTGAATGTGTTTTTTATGTATGATGTGGTAATTGAAATGTTTAGAAAATATTATGTAAGGGGACTTAGAGGATTTAATAAAGATGATTTTTGAGACGCATTAATATGCTGAGTATAGGAAGTTAAAGCCTAAGCTAGATATGTCAGTTGGCATTTTGTTTTTATATGTTAATTGGTATTTTTAATTTTTGACCTTGTAAATGAATTGTTATTGTTTTCTAATTATTAGGTGTCCTCATTATCCAATTATTTTAGCACATTTGATTTTCAGTTAGCACAGTCGATTTTCAGGTGATGATTTACGATATGGACAATATCGAGTCTGCTGATAATTGGAAATCATAATAATAATTTGCGTCCTGATCGGACGTGTGGTGTAACCCACGCAACAATACTAGAGTGGCTGGGCTAGTCTTATTCTCTGAGCTGTCAAAAATAAAATGAAGACCAAATTATAATAGATTTCAGCACTTTTAATAATTTATTTCACAATTTAATGACCATGCCAACGGCCGTACCGTGCTGATAACACTGGTTCTTGTTAGATCACCGAAGTTAAGCAGCATCGGCCGCGGTTAGTTCTTGGGTGGGTGACTACCTGGGGACAACGCATGCTGTTGGCTCATTTCGGGCGCGGTAGCCAGGTGGTTTGCGCGCTGGATTTCTACGCGGCCACAACTGCCGCCGTGTTCATGTGGAGTACTATCACGTTAAACATGTGGGCCCGTAAGTCCTTCCGAGAGGTTGGTGGTTGGGGAAGTAGGGTACGGTCCCTGTGGATGTCTCCCCACTGAGTTCCTGTCTAAATTGGGTAGCACTTCCCTGCCGTCCAAACAGTTACCTTACGCCTTTCTGGTAGGTCGGACGGTCTGGGTCTCAACAAAAACAATTTAATAACCTTTGCAAGCCATTTTGCAAATAAAAAGTTCGGTAATTCTTTTCCGAGATCACAATAACCCAGAACGGACGTAATTACTAAATTTTAAGGAATTTCATTAGCCAGTTTTTCACTGCAGTGAAAAACCCTTTCTGTTTAAAAAAATTAAATAAAACATTAATATTTCGAGAATGGTCCATTTAAAAATATTGATATTGATCTTGTACGTTTCGTTGTTAAAAATGGCGTATAAAACATGCATTTTATTTATATATTTGCTGATCTTTATTTTAAATCTTTTAGGACAAATTATGCGGTCCATTTGCAAAAAAGGCATATTCTTGTTTTTTAAATCATACAGGAATACAAGCAGCACCATGGTAACAAACAAGCAAGGTATCTACCAAATTTTATGAAATTGGGTCGATTAGTTTCTCAGTTAGAGTGGATGCATTCGATTTTTGAACGCCATTTCACGAAATCTGGTAAGTTAATTCAAAAATCGTTTCAAAATGTAATCAGCAACAGAGTAACCCACAGTAGACTTATCTACTAAATTTTATGGTATTTGGTACGTTAGTTTATTAGCTGGATTAGATACATACAATTTTCAGAGCTATTTTGCAGAAAAAAACGGCTTTTATCCCGAAGCTTACCAAAATCTAATCAGCACCAGGAACATCTATAAGTGACTCTACCTATAAAATTTTATCAAATAGTTTTAGAGTTATACTGAATACATACACTACAGAGACAAACACATACTGACATTACGTTAAAAATAGGCGCATCGTGTTCTAGTGCGCTCGTCACGAGTATATAAAACGAAAACACGAGTTGTAATTTTCGACACTATTCCAATAGATTCCTTATACATTAACAGTGTTTATTCATTCTTATTCATGCAAGATTAAAATTTTTATTTTCTTAAGTGTAAGATTTTAATGAAGGAACTGATAGATACTGCCAAGTAAGTTTTAATAAACAAGCACAGTGTTAAAGACTTAACACATGAAAACAAAAATGAACTTACGTAACTATAAATAACTGTAGCCCTTTGTAAACGTGAAAATACCGGAATGCAAAAATATTTTACAAGGCGATAGGTGCATTGAAAGAATCTTTTACACACCACATAAAATTCCATTAAATACCTGCATGTTTAAATATAATATACTAGCAGCATACCCGTTCTTCGTACGGAGTATATAATATAAAGAAATTTATAATTCACAATCATGTGCAAATTCTGTTAAAATATTAAATTTATTGCTCATAAAGAGAAGTTTAAGAATATCTGTTCTCACTATGTAAAATTATTTTCACGGGCAGATCTGAAGAATAAAACATCCTGGCCTCTTTTGTAAGCAAATTTAAAAAAAAAAGGAATTGAATCAATATATGCAACCCCGTACTACTTATATTGTCGCATATTAGAAAATATGCCAGTGTGTTAGTAGAAGCTTACCCGTATTGCAATATGAGTCAAAAAAATATTTGCCAAAATAAAAGAGATGACGTAAAAAATTGAAAGTATCAAAAATCTCCGTAATCTTAATACCAGAAGGACGTAATTGATTCCAATATATGAAAATATATATCAAAATATATGCCAATAAACCTGCTCTACTTATATTCTCGTAGATTAGAAGATATACCCATGCATTTGTAGAAGATTACTCGTACAACGTACTATATATGAGTTTCAACATTTTTCGTCATAATAAAACAATTCCATAATAATTTGAAAATATCAGTAATCCCTGAATCAACAGTCCCCGAAAATATCAATAATAATGATGTTTAAAACTGAAGACCGTAATTGATATTATCCAGTCAAAAATTCAATGTCAATGAAATTTATTTTATATACATATTTTTGTTATTCAAATCGGAAAAGATTTAATAAAATTCGTATGCCGCATAACATATTGGATCCGTTGCTAAGCGACATGATATCATTTGCTTTAAATAAATTGATGGAAATCATATCATCTGAATAATGCAATCTCCATGGAAGGTTTGGCGACATTTTCGTCGATTTAGCGATAACTTAAAAAATCGCCAAATTTATCGCCAAGTGGGACTGTAGAACTGATAGTCCCATTTTGCGACAAATTGACGAAACATCATCACAATACTATCCCCTAACAAAACATAACTAATTTCATTTATTAAGCGCGATTTTATCAATTTCATGATATTTTTATGGATTTAGAAATATTTTTACCAATTTGGTGATATTAAAAAAATTCCTTAAATGTGTTACTAAGTAGGATGGATGGACTGACCGACAAATGCAACAGAAACATCATTTCAGTACTTTATTCTAAAAAAACAAATTTAATTTTATTGATTTGGATCATTTTTATCAATTTGAAGACATTTCCACAAATTTGATAAAGTTTAAGATATGTTACCAAGTTATTTAGAGATATTCCTCTAAATTCGTAGCTCTATATTTGTATATATTAAATGAAAACACTAAAATTGTATTAGAAGATACATACACCCGTTCTACTCTTTTTCTGCTTCAACAATCGGCAAAATGCATTTATTGAGTAAACACAATATATGAGTTTATTAGCTAAACACAATATATGAGCTTGAAACCTCTTTTCTTAAATAAATGAAAGTGATGTACACAGTCCGCAATATATATAATTAAAAGAACAATCAAACCGTTCATTTATAAAATATATTTTTACATACATTTATTTATTATACAAAAAGAAAAAAATAATAATATATATTAACAACCCATTTAATTTCATTCCGCTGCCGAGCAACAGGATATAAGATAGAATCTTAAAGATAAAATGCGAAATTATATAGCCATTTTGATTCCTTTATACTTTACATCGTTAAACTTGTGAAAGATGAACCATGGAGGTAGATTTTTCCATTTAAATTCATGTTTCAAATAATTCATGTTTTCCTATAGTGACTAATTAGTGCAAAAATCCTGCACCAAACTCGGAAATAAAGTTTTATTTCATTTTGGCGTTTTAAACAAACGATTTTCTTCCTTTCCGTTTGGATAAACCACGGAGTTGGAGAGTAGATCTCCAAAGAAAAAGTTCCGTTTTTAATTAATATCTCAACAATTAATATCTCAACTGGTCTTAGAAACTTGAAACTTGGACAAAATTTATGGGAGGCTATTTCAAGGCTGTCCACAAAATTTCATTAAATTCGGTTCAGCCGTTTTCCCGTGATGATGAGACAAACGAAAATTTCGTTTTTTACTAATATCTCGAGAACCACAGGTCGTAGAAACTCAAAACATGGACTAAATTTTAAGTGGGGCTATTTCTAAGCTACCCACAAAATTTCATCAAAATCGGATCAGCCGTTCTCCCGTGATGATGGGACAAACAGACAGACAGACAGACAGACAGACAGATTTTCAATTTCATTTATATAGACTAGCAGCATACCCGTTCTTCGTACGGAGTATATAATATAAAGAAACTTGAAATTCATAATCATGCCCAAATTCTTATAGTATACTAAATGACATGTTTAATCAAAATATTCTGTTAAAATATTTAATATAATGCTCCTAAAAAGAAGTTTAAGAATCTCTGTTCTCGCTATATAAAATTATCTTCATGGACATATCTAAAGAATAAAACATCTTGGACCCCTTATGTAAGCAAATATAAAAAAAAAAAATATGGAATTGAATCAATATATGCAAAATAAATGCGTTAAAATTGTATGGGACCCGTACTAATTATATACGCGAATATTAGAAAATATAACCAGTATTAGTAGATTACATGTATAAATGGAAAATACCAATAAACCCGTAATCTTTAAATCTGAAGACAGTCATTTATTCCAATATATGTCAAAATTAAAGTGCTAAAATTATATGGGAAGATATACACGTACTACTTATAATGTCCGACTATTATTAGAAGATTACCCGTTTTGCAATATGAGTCTCAAATGTTTTTTGGTAAAATACAACAGACGACGTAATAAATTGAATATATAATTAATCCCCTTAATCTTCATACCAGAAGACTTTACTTGATTCCAATATATATGCCAATATATGTCAAAATATATGCCAATATACCTGTACTACTTATATTCTCGTAGGTTAGAAGATATACCCGTGCATTCCTAGAAGATTACGCGTACAACGTACAATATGCGTGTGTCAGCAATTTTTGCCGCAATAAAACAATGGCGTAATAACTTAAAAATATCAATAATCCCTGAATCAATAATTCCGGAAAATATCAATAATAATAATGTTTAAACCTGAAGAGTATAATTGATATTATCCAGTCCAAAATGAAATGGCAATGAAATTTATTTTATATACATATCTTCATTATTCAAATCGGAAGGGATTTAATAAAAATCGTCTGCCGCATAAACACATTGGATTTAAATCCGTTGCTAAGCGACATGATATCGTTTGCTTCAAATAAATTGGTAGAAAAAATATCGTCTAAATAGTTATATTTCTATGGAACATTTGGCGACAGTTTCGTAAAATTAGCGACATTTTAAAAAATCGCCAAATTTATCGCCAAGTGGGACTGTAGAACTGATAGTTCCACTTTGCGACAAATTGACGAAATATCATCACAATACTATCCCGTAACAAAAAAACAATTAATATCATTTATGTAGCGCAATTTTATCAATTTCAAGATATTTTTATAGATTTGAAAACATTTTTATCAATTTGGTGACATTTTAAAAATTCGCTAAATGTATTACTAAGTATGATGGTTGTTCTGACAGAGAAATGCTAACCAAACATCATTTCAGTACTCTCTTCTAACAAAACAAAAAAAATCTCATTGATATGTAGAAGACCCAAGCCACACGACCAACCCGAAGGTTTATGGCAGCTGTTTGTGTGTCGTTTATATCAATTTGGCGACATTTCCGTCAATTTGGCAAAGTTTAAGAAAAGTTGTCAAATTAGCGATATCCCTCCAAATTCGTAGCTTTGAATTTACAGATCTGAATGAAACACTCTTATCCCGTTTCAATATACTAAATGAAAACACTACAATTGTATTAGAAGATATACCCGCTCTACTCTTTTTCTGTTTCAACAATCGGCTATATGAATTTATTGGCTAAACACAATATATGAGTTTAGTAGCTAAATACGATATAAGCTTGAAAACTCTTTGCCAAAATAAATGAAATTGATGTACGCAGTCAGCAATTAATATAATTAAAAGAAAAATCAAACCGTCCATTCATAAGATATACTTTTATATCCATTTATCCATTTATTTATTATTTAAATCGAAAAAAATAATAAAAACATTAACAAAGACATTTAATTTAATTGCGATGCCGAGCAACATGATATATCCTCCTAAAATGTTAAAATTTATTAACCACTAACAGCACACCCGTTATACGTAAGGAGTGTATAATTTAAAGAAATTTAAAGTTCGCAATCATGTGCAAATTCTGTTAAAATATTAAATTTATTGCTCCTAAAGAGAAGTTTAAGAATATATGTTCTCACGACGCAAAATTATCTTCACGATCAGATCTGAAGAATAAAACATCCTGCCCCCTTTTGTAAGCAAATTTACAGAAGAAAAAATAGGAATTGAATGAATATATGCAACCCCGTACTAATTATATTGTCGCAGATCAGAAAATATGCCAATGTGTTTGTAGAAGATTATCCGTATTACAATATGCGTCTCAAAAATATTTGCCAAAATAAAAGAGATGACGTAATAAATTGAAAACATCAATAATATCCGTACTCTTTATACCAGAAGGTCGTAATTGATTCCAATATATGCCAATATATATCAAAACATATGTCAATATACCTGTACTACTTATATTCTCGTAGATTAAAAGATATACACGTGTATTTGTACAAGATTCGTACAACATACAATATATGAGTTTAAACAATTTTTGTCATAATAAAATAATTGCATAATAACTTGAAAATATCAATAATCCTTGAATCAATAATCCCCGAAAATATAAATAATAATAATTTTTAAACCTGAAGACCGTAATTGATATTATCCAGTCAAAAATGCTATAAGAAAAATCAAATCGTTCTTTTCTAAAATATATTTTTATATCCATTTATTTATTATTCAAATCGAAAAAATAATTATTAAAATTAACAGACAGATTTAATTTAATTGCGTTTCTGAGTAACATGATATAAGATAGAATCTTATAACATGTTAAATATGTCATGTCTTATAACATAAACTGCGAAATTAAATAACGATTTTGATTTCTCTATACTTCTCATTGTTCCGTAAAAGCGTGTTTTAAATAAACCATGAACCATGGAGATAGATTTCCCCTTTAAATCATGTTTCAAACAATTCATGTTTTCAGAAAGGGACTAATTAACGCAAAAAATCTCCCATCAAACTCAGAGATTAAATTTTAATTCACTTTCAAACGATTTTCAAGCTTTTCGTTTGGATAAACCACGGAGTTGGGGAGTAGAACTCCTAGGAATAAGTTCCGTTTTTCATTAATATCTCGACAACCCCAGGTCTTTGAAACTCGAAACTTGGACAAAAGTTATGGGGGGATATTTCAAGGCTATTCACCAAATTTCATTAAATTCGGTTCAGCCGTTTTTCCGTGATGATGAGACAAACGAAAATTTCGTTTTTTACTAATATCTCGAGAACCACTGGTCGTAGAAACTCAAAACACGGATATAATTTTAAGTGGGGCTATTTCTGGGCTACCCACAAAATTTCATCAAATTCGGTTCAGCCGTTCTCCCGTGATGGTGTGACAAACAGACAGACAGACAGACAGACAGACAGACAGACAGACAGACAGACAGATTTTCATTTTTATTTATATAGACTAAATGACATGTTTAATCAAAATATTCTGTTAAAATATTTAATATAATGCTCCTAAAAAGAAGTTTAAGAATCTCTGTTCTCGCTATATAAAATTATCTTCATGCACATATCTGAAGAATAAAACATATTGGACCCCTTATGTAAGCAAATAAAAAAAAAATATGGAATTGAATCAATATATGCAAAATAAAAGCGTTATAATTGTATGGGACCCGTACTAATTATATACGCGAATATTAGAAAATATAACCTGTATTAGTAGATTACATGTATAAATTGAAAATACCAATAAACCCGTAATCCTTAAATCTGAAGACAGTCATTTATTCCAATATATGTCAAAATTAAAGTGCTAAAATTATATGGGAAGATATACACGTACTACTTATAATGTCCGATTATTAGTAGAAGATTACCCGTTTTGCAATATGAGTCACAAATTTTTTTGGTAAAATACAACAGACGACGTAATCTATCTATATAAATAAAAATGAAAATCTGTCTGTCTGTCTGTCTGTCTGTCTGTCTGTCTGTCTGTCTGTCTGTTTGTCACACCATCACGGGAGAACGGCTGAACCGAATTTGATGAAATTTTGTGGGTAGCCCAGAAATAGCCCCACTTAAAATTATATCCGTGTTTTGAGTTTCTACGACCAGTGGTTCTCGAGATATTAGTAAAAAACGAAATTTTCGTTTGTCTCATCATCACGGAAAAACGGCTGAACCGAATTTAATGAAATTTGGTGAATAGCCTTGAAATATCCCCCCATAAATTTTGTCCAAGTTTCGAGTTTCTAAGACCTGGGGTTGTCGAGATATTAATGAAAAACGGAACTTTTTCCTAGGAGTTCTACTCCCTAACTCCGTGGTTTATCCAAACGAAAAGCTTGAAAATCGTTTGAAAGTGAATTAAAATTTAATCTCTGAGTTTGATGGGAGATTTTTTGCGTTAATTAGTCACTTTCTGAAAACATGAATTGTTTGAAGCATGATTTAAAGGGGAAATCTATCTCCATGGTTCATGGTTTATTTAAAACAAGCTTTTACGGAACAATGAGAAGTATAGAGAAATCAAAATCGTTATTTAATTTCGCAGTTTATGTTATAAGACATGACATATTTAACATGTTATAAGATTCTATCTTATATCATGTTACTCAGAAACGCAATTAAATTAAATCTGTCTGTTAATTTTAATAATTATTTTTTCGATTTGAATAATAAATAAATGGATATAAAAATATATTTTAGAAAAGAACGATTTGATTTTTCTTATAGCATTTTTGACTGGATAATATCAATTACGGTCTTCAGGTTTAAAAATTATTATTATTTATATTTTCGGGGATTATTGATTCAAGGATTATTGATATTTTCAAGTTATTAAGCAATTATTTTATTATGACAAAAATTGTTTAAACTCATATATTGTATGTTGTACGAATCTTCTACAAATACACGTGTATATCTTTTAATCTACGAGAATATAAGTAGTACAGGTATATTGACGTATGTTTTGATATATATTGGCATATATAGGAATCAATTACGACCTTCTGGTATAAAGAGTACGGATATTATTGATGTTTTCAATTTATTACGTCATCTCTTTTATTTTGGCAAATATTTTTGAGACGCATATTGTAATACGGGTAATCTTCTACTAACACATTGGCATATTTTCTGATCTGCGACAATATAATTAGAACGGGGTTGCATATATTCATTCAATTCCTATTTTTTCTTCTGTAAATTTGCTTACAAAAGGGGGCAGGATGTTTTATTCTTCAGATCTGATCGTGAAGATAATTTTGCATAGTGAGAACATATATTCTTAAACTTCTCTTTAGGAGCAATAAATTTAATATTTTAACAGAATTTGCACATGATTGCGAACTATAAGTTTCTTTAAATTATACACTCCGTACGAATAACGGGTGTGCTGTTAGTGGTTAATAAATTTTAACATTTTAGGAGGATATATCATGTTGCTCGGCATCGCAATTAAATTAAATGTGTTTGTTAATGTTTTTATTATTTTTTTTCGATTTAAATAATAAATAAATGGATAAATGGATATAAAAGTATATCTTATGAATGGACGGTTTGATTTTTCTTTTAATTATATTAATTGCTGACTGCGTACATCAATTTCATTTATTTTGGCAAAGAGTTTTCAAGCTTATATCGTATTTAGCTACTAAACTCATATATTGTGTTTAGCCAATAAATTCATATAGCCGATTGTTGAAACAGAAAAAGATTAGAGCGGGTATATCTTCTAATACAATTGTAGTGTTTTCATTTAGTATATTGAAACGGGATAAGAATGTTTCATTCAGATCTGCAAATTCAAAGCTACGAATTTGGAGGGATATCGCTAATTTGACAACTTTTCTTAAACTTTGCCAAATTGACGGAAATGTCGCCAAATTGATATAAACGACACACAAACAGCTGCCATAAACCTTCGGGTTGGTCGTGTGGCTTGGGTCTTCTACATATCAATGAAATTTTTTTTTGTTTTGTTAGAAGAGAGTACTGAAATGATGTTTGGTTAGCATTTATCTGTCAGACCAACCATCCTACTTAGTAATACATTTAGCGAATTTTTCAAATGTCACCAAATTGATAAAAATGTTTTCAAATCTATAAAAATATCTTGAAATTGATAAAATTGCGCCACATAAATGATATTAATTGTTTTTTGTTAGGGGATAGTATTGTGATGATATTTCGTCAATTTGTCGCAAAGTGGAACTGTCAGTTCTACAGTCCCACTTGGCGATAAATTTGGCGATTTTTTAAAATGTCGCTAATTTGACGAAACTGTCGCCAAATGTTCCATAGAAATATAACTATTTAGACGATATTTTTTCTACCAATTTATTTGAAGCAAATGATATCATGTCGCTTAGCAACGGATTTAAATCCAATGTGTTTATGCGGCAGACGATTTTTATTAAATCCTTTCCGATTTGAATAATGAAGATATGTATATAAAATAAATTTCATTGCCATTTCATTTTGGACTGGATAATATCAATTATACTCTTCAGGTTTAAACATTATTATTATTGATATTTTCCGGAATTATTGATTCAGGGATTATTGATATTTTTAAGTTATTACGCCATTGTTTTATTGCGGCAAAAATTGCTGACACACGCATATTGTACGTTGTACGAGTAATCTTCTAGGAATGCACGGGTATATCTTCTAACCAACGAGAATATAAGTAGTACAGGTATATTGGCATATATTTTGACATATATTGGCATATATATTGGAATCAAGTACAGTCTTCTGGTATGAAGATTAAGGGGATTAATTATATATTCAATTTATTACGTCGTCTGTTGTATTTTACCAAAAAACATTTGAGACTCATATTGCAAAACGGGTAATCTTCTACTAATAATCGGACATTATAAGTAGTACGTGTATATCTTCCCATATAATTTTAGCACTTTAATTTTGACATATATTGGAATAAATGACTGTCTTCAGATTTAAAGATTACGGGTTTATTGGTATTTTCAATTTATACATGTAATCTACTAATACAGGTTATATTTTCTAATATTCGCGTATATAATTAGTACGGGTCCCATACAATTTTAACGCTTTTATTTTGCATATATTGATTCAATTCCATATTTTTTTTATATTTGCTTACATAAGGGGTCCAAGATGTTTTATTCTTCAGATATGTCCATGAAGATAATTTTATATAGCGAGAACAGAGATTCTTAAACTTCTTTTTAGGAGCATTATATTAAATATTTTAACAAAATATTTTGATTAAACATGTCATTTAGTATACTATAAGAATTTGGGCATGATTATGAATTTCAAGTTTCTTTATATTATATACTCCGTACGAAGAACGGG
This sequence comes from Amaurobius ferox, assembly GCA_951213105.1. Taxonomy (NCBI): domain Eukaryota; kingdom Metazoa; phylum Arthropoda; class Arachnida; order Araneae; family Amaurobiidae; genus Amaurobius; species Amaurobius ferox. The sequence continues at coordinate 36,354,214 of OX578146.1, read as the reverse complement.
TATGCTGCTAGTAAATCTATATAAATAAAAATGAAAATCTGTCTGTCTGTCTGTCTGTCTGTCTGTCTGTCTGTCTGTCTGTCTGTTTGTCACACCATCACGGGAGAACGGCTGACCCGAATTTGATGAAATTTTGTGGGTAGCCCAGAAATAGCCCCACTTAAAATTATATCCGTGTTTTGAGTTTCTACGACCAGTGGTTCTCGAGATATTAGTAAAAAACGAAATTTTCGTTTGTCTCATCATCACGGAAAAACGGCTGAACCGAATTTAATGAAATTTGTGAATAGCCTTGAAATATCCCCCCATAACTTTTTTCCAAGTTTCGAGTTTCTAAGACCTGGGGTTGTCGAGATATTAATGAAAAACGGAACTTTTTCCTAGGAGTTCTACTCCCTAACTCCGTGGTTTATCCAAACGAAAAGCTTGAAAATCGTTTGAAAGTGAATTAAAATTTAATCTCTGAGTTTGATGGGAGATTTTTTGCGTTAATTAGTCACTTTCTGAAAACATGAATTGTTTGAAACATGATTTAAAGGGGTAATCTATCTCCATGGTTCATGGTTTATTTAAAACAAGCTTTTACGGAACAATGAGAAGTATAGAGAAATCAAAATCGTTATTTAATTTCGCAGTTTATGTTATAAGACATGACATATTTAACATGTTATAAGATTCTATCTTATATCATGTTACTCAGAAACGCAATTAAATTAAATCTGTCTGTTAATTTTAATAATTATTTTTTCGATTTGAATAATAAATAAATGGATATAAAAATATATTTTAGAAAAGAACGATTTGATTTTTCTTATAGCATTTTTGACTGGATAATATCAATTACGGTCTTCAGGTTTAAAAATTATTATTATTTATATTTTCGGGGATTATTGATTCAAGGATTATTGATATTTTCAAGTTATTATGCAATTATTTTATTATGACAAAAATTGTTTAAACTCATATATTGTATGTTGTACGAATCTTCTACAAATACACGTGTATATATTTTAATCTACGAGAATATAAGTAGTACAGGTATATTGACATATGTTTTGATATATATTGGCATATATTGGAATCAATTACGACCTTCTGGTATAAAGAGTACGGATATTATTGATGTTTTCAATTTATTACGTCATCTCTTTTATTTTGGCAAATATTTTTGAGACGCATATTGTAATACGGGTAATCTTCTACTAACACATTGGCATATTTTCTGATCTGCGACAATATAATTAGTACGGGGTTGCATATATTCATTCAATTCCTATTTTTTCTTCTGTAAATTTGCTTACAAAAGGGGGCAGGATGTTTTATTCTTCAGATCTGATCGTGAAGATAATTTTTCATAGTGAGAACATATATTCTTAAACTTCTTTTTAGGAGCAATACATTTAATATTTTAACAGAATTTGCACATGATTGCGAACTTTAAGTTTCTTTAAATTATACACTCCGTACGAATAACGGGTGTGCTGTTAGTGGTTAATAAATTTTAACATTTTAGGAGGATATATCATGTTGCTCGGCATCGCAATTAAATTAAATGTGTTTGTTAATGTTTTTATTATTTTTTTTTCGACTTAAATAATAAATAAATGGATAAATGGATATAAAAGTATATCTTATGAATGGACGGTTTGATTTTTCTTTTAATTATATTAATTGCTGACTGCGTACATCAATTTCATTTATTTTGGCAAAGAGTTTTCAAGCTTATATCGTATTTAGCTACTAAACTCATATATTGTGTTTAGCCAATAAATTCATATAGCCGATTGTTGAAACAGAAAAAGAGTAGAGCGGGTATATCTTCTAATACAATTGTAGTGTTTTCATTTAGTATATTGAAACGGGATAAGAATGTTTCATTCAGATCTGCAAATTCAAAGCTACGAATTTGGAGGGATATCGCTAATTTGACCACTTTTCTTAAACTTTGCCAAATTGACGGAAATGTCGCCAAATTGATATAAACGACACACAAACAGCTGCCATAAACCTTCGGGTTGGTCGTGTGGCTTGGGTCTTCTACATATCAATGAAATTTTTTTTTGTTTTGTTAGAAGAGAGTACTGAAATGATGTTTGGTTAGCATTTCTCTGTCAGACCAACCATCCTACTTAGTAATACATTTAGCGAATTTTTAAAATGTCACCAAATTGATAAAAATGTTTTCAAATCTATAAAAATATCTTGAAATTGATAAAATTGCGCTACATAAATGATATTAATTGTTTTTTGTTAGGGGATAGTATTGTGATGATATTTCGTCAATTTGTCGCAAAGTGGAACTGTCAGTTCTACAGTCCCACTTGGCGATAAATTTGGCGATTTTTTAAAATGTCACTAATTTGACGAAACTGTCGCCAAATGTTCCATAGAAATATAACTATTTAGACAATATTTTTTCTACCAATTTATTTGAAGCAAATGATATCATGTCGCTTAGCAACGGATTTAAATCCAATGTGTTTATGCGGCAGACGATTTTTATTAATTCCTTTCCGATTTGAATAATGAAGATATGTATATAAAATAAATTTCATTGCCATTTCATTTTGGACTGGATAATATCAATTATACTCTTCAGGTTTAAACATTATTATTATCGATATTTTCCGGAATTATTGATTCAGGGTTTATTGATATTTTTAAGTTATTACGCCATTGTTTTATTGCGGCAAAAATTGCTGACACACGCATATTGTACGTTGTACGAGTAATCTTCTAGGAATGCACGGGTATATCTTCTAACCTACGAGAATATAAGTAGTACAGGTATATTGGCATATATTTTGACATATATTGGCATATATATTGGAATCAAGTACAGTCTTCTGGTATGAAGATTAAGGGGATTAATTATATATTCAATTTATTACGTCGTCTGTTGTATTTTACCAAAAAACATTTGTGACTCATATTGCAAAACGGGTAATCTTCTACTAATAATCGGACATTATAAGTAGTACGTGTATATCTTCCCATATAATTTTAGCACTTTAATTTTGACATATATTGGAATAAATGACTGTCTTCAGATTTAAAGATTACGGGTTTATTGGTATTTTCAATTTATACATGTAATCTACTAATACAGGTTATATTTTCTAATATTCGCGTATATAATTAGTACAGGTCCCATACAATTTTAACGCTTTTATTTTGCATATATTGATTCAATTCCATATTTTTTTTATATTTGCTTACATAAGGGGTCCAAGATGTTTTATTCTTCAGATATGTCCATGAAGATAATTTTATATAGCGAGAACAGAGATTCTTAAGCTTATTTTTAGGAGCATTATATTAAATATTTTAACAGAATATTTTGATTAAACATGTCATTTAGTATACTATAAGAATTTGTGCATGATTATGAATTTCAAGTTTTTTTATATTATATACTCCGTACGAAGAACGGGTATGCTGCTAGTTGAATATATAATTAATCCCCTTAATCTTCATACCAGAAGACTGTACTTGATTCCAATATATATGCCAATATATGTCAAAATATATGCCAATATACCTGTACTACTTATATTCTCGTAGGTTAGAAGATATACCCGTGCATTCCTAGAAGATTACTCGTACAACGTACAATATGCGTGTGTCAGCAATTTTTGCCGCAATAAAACAATGGCGTAATAACTTAAAAATATCAATAATCCCTGAATCAATAATTCCGGAAAATATCAATAATAATAATGTTTAAACCTGAAGAGTATAATTGATATTATCCAGTCCAAAATGAAATGGCAATGAAATTTATTTTATATACATATCTTCATTATTCAAATCGGAGAGGATTTAATAAAAATCGTCTGCCGCATAAACACATTGGATTTAAATCCGTTGCTAAGCGACATGATATCATTTGCTTCAAATAAATTGGTAGAAAAAATATCGTCTAAATAGTTATATTTCTATGGAACATTTGGCGACAGTTTCGTAAAATTAGCGACATTTTAAAAAATCGCCAAATTTATCGCCAAGTGGGACTGTAAAACTGACAATTCCACTTTGCAACAAATTGACGAAATATCATCACAATACTATCCCCTAACAAAAAACAATTAATATCATTTATGTAGCGCAATTTTATCAATTTCAAGATATTTTTATAGATTTGAAAACATTTTTATCAATTTGGTGACATTTTAAAAATTCGCTAAATGTATTACTAAGTAGGATGGTTGGTCTGACAGATAAATGCTAACCAAACATCATTTCAGTACTCTCTTCTAACAAAACAAAAAAAAATCTCATTGATATGTAGAAGACCCAAGCCACACGACCAACCCGAAGGTTTATGGCAGCTGTTCGTGTTGTTGTTGAAACCCAGATCGTCCGACCTACCAGAAGTAAGGTAACTGTTTGGACGGTCGGGAAGTGCCACCCAATTTAGACCGGAACCCAGTGGGGGAGGCATCCACAGGGACCGTACCCTCCTTCCCCTACCACCAACCTCTCGGAAGGACTTTCGGACCCACATGTTTAACGTGATCGTACTCCGCATGAACACGGCGGCAGTTTTGGCAGTGGCTGGAATCGAACCCGGGCCTACCGAGTGCAACTCCAGCGTGCTAACCAATGGGCTACCGCGCCCTGCAGCTGTTTGTGTGTCGTTTATATCAATTTGGCGACATTTCCGTCAATTTGGCAAAGTTTAAGAAAAGTTGTCAAATTAGCGATATCCCTCCAAATTCGTAGCTTTGAATTTGCAGATCTGAATGAAACATTCTTATCCCGTTTCAATATACTAAATGAAAACACTACAATTGTATTAGAAGATATACCCGCTCTACTCTTTTTCTGTTTCAACAATCGGCTATATGAATTTATTGGCTAAACACAATATATGAGATTAGTAGCTAAATACAATATAAGCTTGAAAACTCTTTGCCAAAATAAATGAAATTGATGTACGCAGTCAGCAATTAATATAATTAAAAGAAAAATCAAACCGTCCATTCATAAGATATACTTTTATATCCATTTATCCATTTATTTATTATTTAAATCGAAAAAAAATAATAAAAACATTAACAAACACATTTAATTTAATTGCGATGCCGAGCAACATGATATATCCTCCTAAAATGTTAAAATTTATTAACCACTAACAGCACACCCGTTATTCGTAAGGAGTGTATAATTTAAAGAAACTTAAAGTTCGCAATCATGTGCAAATTCTGTTAAAATATTAAATTTATTGCTCCTAAAGAGAAGTTTAAGAATATATTTTCTCACGACGCAAAATTATCTTCACGATCAGATCTGAAGAATAAAACATCCTGCCCCCTTTTGTAAGCAAATTCACAGAAGAAAAAATAGGAATTGAATGAATATATGCAACCCCGTTCTAATTATATTGTCGCAGATCAGAAAATATGCCAATGTGTTAGTAGAAGATTACCCGTATTACAATATGCGTCTCAAAAATATTTGCCAAAATAAAAGAGATGACGTAATAAATTGAAAACATCAATAATATCCGTACTCTTTATACCAGAAGGTCGTAATTGATTCCAATATATGCCAATATATATCAAAACATATGTCAATATACCTGTACTACTTATATTCTCGTAGATTAAAAGATATACACGTGTATTTGTAGAAGATTCGTACAACATACAATATATGAGTTTAAACAATTTTTGTCAAAATAAAATAATTGCATAATAACTTGAAAATATCAATAATCCTTGAATCAATAATCCCCGAAAATATAAATAATAATAATTTTAAACCTGAAGACCGTAATTGATATTATCCAGTCAAAAATGCTATAAGAAAAATCAAATCGTTCTTTTCTAAAATATATTTTTATATCCATTTATTTATTATTCAAATCGAAAAAATAATTATTAAAATTAACAGACAGATTTAATTTAATTGCGTTTCTGAGTAACATGATATAAGATAGAATCTTATAACATGTTAAATATGTCATGTCTTATAACATAAACTGCGAAATTAAATAACGATTTTGATTTCTCTATACTTCTCATTGTTCCGTAAAAGCGTGTTTTAAATAAACCATGAACCATGGAGATAGATTTCCCCTTTAAATCATGTTTCAAACAATTCATGTTTTCAGAAAGGGACTAATTAACGCAAAAAATCTCCCATCAAACTCAGAGATTAAATTTTAATTCACTTTCAAACGATTTTCAAGCTTTTCGTTTGGATAAACCACGGAGTTGGGGAGTAGAACTCCTAGGAATAAGTTCCGTTTTTCATTAATATCTCGACAACCCCAGGTCTTTGAAACTCGAAACTTGGACAAAAGTTATGGGGGGATATTTCAAGGCTATTCAACAAATTTCATTAAATTCGGTTCAGCCGTTTTTCCGTGATGATGAGACAAACGAAAATTTCGTTTTTTACTAATATCTCGAGAACCACTGGTCGTAGAAACTCAAAACACGGATATAATTTTAAGTGGGGCTATTTCTGGGCTACCCACAAAATTTCATCAAATTCGGTTCAGCCGTTCTCCCGTGATGGTGTGACAGACAGACAGACAGACAGACAGACAGACAGACAGACAGACAGATTTTCATTTTTATTTATATAGATTTATTCACAGAGGGTGCTTTCAAATTATATTTCTATGTTCAATTTTCTAAAATATATTTAAGTAAAATATTTACTCTCTCTTCGAAGACTTTCATTTGTTTAAATTACACTGTTCTGTAATTTTTATATTTCTCGTGCATATTTAAATTGAATATTTAGTTTGTAAAGATAAAAAGAAAAAATTATTCTTAACATCTGGTAGAAGTCACTTTAAAATTTTCTTCAGAAAATTAAATGCTGTCTACACTAAACTTTATTTACTTCAGTCATGTACCCTTAGAATTTATTTACATTAGATGGAAATAAAATAATCCTTTTCTTAAATTTTTAATTAAATTTCTTGACTTTACATTTTTAAATATAAAATATAGTAATGAGAGAGCTAACTGCAATTAAATTTATTTACTATAAAGAAAAATTATACGCGTTTGATTCTCTCCTATATGCTGGCATTTAACTTGTTATGTTAATTATAATTATGTTTATTAATGTTGCCACAAATATACAAAACACTTTTAAATAAAATTTTTTTAAATTAAAAGTTCATTGATTTCCTAATTTTACATCAACATCCATGGTGAAATAGATTTTACTTTAATTTCCGATTGCTTTAATTGAATGGATAGCGAACAATAACTCTTGTAACCATGGCATGTAGTAGCTTTATAAGCATCTTTCATTGGCCAAAAATAGCAGTATGCACCTTAGCAACTACTAAGAAGGCACATCTTTCTAAGAATGAACTTCTAACAATGCAACTTCTAAGAATGCACTTCTTTTGGAAGTTTGTTCCTTGCGGTGGTTAAGGTCGAATACTTTACCTTCGGTCTGAAGACAGGGGCTTATAACGCAATCGAAACAATTCTCGTCAACTAACTAACATAATACTGATTTCAAGAAAGCATGATAAGTTTTTTAAATTATGACACTGCAAAAGAAGGTAAATCAATAAAATGTCATCTACATTGTCTGGCACATATGTATGATTTGCATTTTCTGATGGGCTTATCATAAATGCAAAAAAGTTGTTTCCTTTTCAGTTTTTTCTACTAATGAATATGTATTTATGAAGAATGTTAATCACTCATTTGCATATCTACATAACTGTATAGACTTTTTATTAAAAAAAGGACATTTTTAGAACCATACTGTTGGATTGCCCTACTTCTCCAATTATGCATTATTTTGGACACCGATATACATAGTCTATCTATCTCCAATGCCTTTCACAATTTCTTTGCAGAAGAGAGTACTTGTTGAGCCTTAAAAGATATATGAATAACCAATTTTATCCTTATTTTATCTATATGCAAAATATGCATTTCAATGAAATTATAACTATTTTATTGCGATAACAAAAACTCTCTGAATTTAAATAATCAAAGAAATGCACTTTCAGAATCAATTCATATTTATATAAAGGGAAAAAAATCCTAAAGAAACATTTGCTTGACATAAGATAACAATTCTATATTTAAATAAAAGGATTAAAAAATATTAGAAACCCGAAACAAATCGATATTTCAATAAAAAGAAAACACATCAAGACAAATTTCCGAAATATCTCGACATTTGTTTCATTTCACTTTTGCAGTTAGTTTGATTACAAGGAAAATGTAATTTAAAGTGAAATATTTCTGGCAATACATATCGATACCTAAATAAAAAATTGCATAATTTTCATTTAATCAAAACAATTCAGATGGGTAAAGCTAATCTGAATTTTTTAAAACATAATTTCTTATATATATATATATATATATATATATATATATATATATATATATATATATATATATATATATATATATATATACTCTAAGACAAAAAATCGACTTGCCAAGAAAAAATTATCCAAATGAGACAAAATCTGATACGTGTAATGTGGATGTACAGAAAATAAAGTGATATTAGAATTTCAGAACAATTGGATAATTTATTGCACTAAAAGATCTATACAATGTCAGCACGTCAATATGGCGTTGGCCCACCCCTGGCATTGATACAAGCCGACGTGGAATTCATACATAATGCTGTCGTTCAAAATAGCCCCCAATAGACGAGCTAATTCGTTTACATTCTGCGAAGGTCGCAGGCGACGCCAAATCTCAGCCCAAATGTGCTCAATAGGCGAGATATCTTAGGATCTGGCTGGCCAAGGACGCGTGTCGTAAGCACTAAGGCAATCAATAGAGAGGCTTGCCATGTGTGTGGCCTGGTATTATCTTGGTATTACCTGGTATCTGAAAAGTTAGCCCGCGGTGTCCCTTATCGAATGGTAATACGACGGGTCGTAGAATGCCGGCAACGTACTGCTGTGCTCTGATTGCGCCACAGAGGACTATCAAAGGAGTCCTGTTACCAAACAAAATGGTACCCGATACCATAACTCCCTGCTGTCGGGATATGTGGCATATGACAATAAGAGTAAGATTTTGACGGTGGCCGGGCTATCTCCAGACATATCTGCGCTGTTCGTCGGGACTCATCACTGAAGACAATTCATTCCTAATCATCGTTAATCTGTCCTGGCACAATTGCAATCGCTGTTGACGGTGAGTACTTGTCAGTGGTCGGTGGCGTAATGGGCGCCGCGAGTTTAGATTCCTCTCCCGTAGTTTTATTTTATTTGTCCGGTGGTCAAAGCCGTGCTTGTCGCACTTTGGATGGTTCATAACGACGAATCTCGTGCTGTCACGACTGATCTGGCAATCGCTCTATCTTTCCGTTCTGTCATCGTTCAAGTCTGTCCGCTGAAATCTACCATTTCGGACCCATTCCTGCCAATATTGTTTAATTGCTGCATTGCTCCTACCCAAAGTCCGAACGATTCGTCGGTGTGACCATCCAGCCTCACGCAGTCCGACCTCACACCCTCTCTCAAGCTCCTTTATATGCTTGTAGTGGCCGCGAATTCGCATGCGATGCATTGTTACAATCAAGGTACGTAAACGCAATCGAAATTCACCGCACATTTTGCTTCCGAAAGCGAGGTTCGCTCTTTATATACTCAAGCATGGTGTACAGTTTCAACGCGCTGTAGTTCCGACCATTCATTCATTGGCTGCGAATTTTTGATTATTTGCATATTCGATCGACAGGTGATAGCTTGTACAGTTTCATTATAATCGGATTATTTTTATTGTGGATTTTCTTGTCTTAGAGTATATATATATATATATATATATATATATATATATATATATATATTATGAATTTCACACTTGTCAAATATATTTATTAACTTATTGAATTCTTACCAAATATGACACATTTAAGAGTATTCAAGATTTCATATGTTGCAAAAGAATATTGGATGATAATTGGAATAGACAAAGAAGCATGTCAAGCATCCACAATATTCTCAAAATTATTTTGATACTATAATATTTGCATATTGTGGATTCAGGAGATAATTGTTACTAGCTGCATATAACTAGGTTCGTGGACTTTTAGGCTTGGAGATTAAAATTTGGCACATTTAAGACTACTCTGAACAATTTTGAACTTTCCATATTGTTCTAGTTTTTTTGGAGCAGATGAATGCCTTCATCAGCTGAATTAAGTTTCTTGTCAAACTTCCCAATGTGAGCAGAATTGGTTGGTAAACGTTGGTGGAACAGCTTTCTCTAGGTCCGTATTAGTCCAGATCATAACATGAAGCACATCTGGAACAAAATCCAGCACCCATTTTGCTCTCATAATACTTGAAACTATCAACGACTAGTGATTCTTTATACGAAGATTAATTACCCTTTCAATAATTTGAAGGGATATTGCTATCGAACTAATGTATAGACTGTCGACTTACAAAAGTCTGCCAACATTGTAATCTCGCTCTCCTCAAAGAAATCTCATTTACAATATAACATTACATTAATATCAAAGAACGAAGATCCATTTAATAAAAATGGTAAGATTCAGAACCGCTGGATATAACTGAAAATATACTGAATGTAGGTATATCATCACAAGCAGCAGTTTGATTGTGACAAAAGTGAAAGTTTTTATATCATACCCCAAGATGAGCGTATTCATGAACTTGTTTAACTGTCACTTTTGCTTAATGATTTCAAGTTCATACGTTGTTCGAAATCAGGTTGTGACGTCATATTAAGCAAATTTCCAAATCGAGAAATTGAGAAATAGAAATGTATTGTGCTGAATGCCGCATTGTCGTCAAATAATTATACATTTAACAAGACTATAATCATTGTAAATGATTATAAATTTAGCAATGAGGCCACCAGATTGGTGCCATGGATGACATTGTATAATTAAAAAATTTTGATAACTCCAGATATTTGCAAAAATATCCATCGTACATACATATTCCTCCAAGCCAATAAAAACCAATAAGGAGTTAAACAAGTGAATTTACGTGCCCTGACGAACCATAGTTGCGAGGCATGGCTATTTTGAAACAATGTATCCTTGTAGCTTACAAACAAATAAATGTCATTATATCGCTTTTTGGGTAAAACTTAATTCATAACTTATCATAAGTCGCTCCATAAGAAGTCCACTTGGTCAATGGTTAAATGCTTGATATTAGAGATGTGAATTTTCCGAAAAGTTTTGAAATAGAAAATTTTTCCAGAAAATTTTCTGCAGCGGAAAATTTTTCGGAAAAATTTAAAATGATTCGCTCTATTACATTTCAGCTGAAATACTTTGGTCAGTGACTTTCAAAAGTATTTATTTTTATATTGCAGTTACAGTCAAACATATATTATATAACAAGGCTAAAAAAAGGTTTATATCTAGAAATATATAAGAAACTCTATGCATGAAAATTTCTTATATATGCATGTTGCATTTAGCAGCTACAATTTATGATTTTCTCTGAATACATTTGCTTTTAATATCTTATAAAAAATTCTATTCCAACGGTCAATAATAAGACATCAGTTTCCAATGTTTGAAAAAATGATATAGTAATAATTTTAACCATTTATAAAAGATATAAAGAAATAAACAGAGGATGCTTACTTTGACCTTTATGTATACGCAACAAAATCATTTCTTTACATAGTGTATAATGATGCTAATTCTTTGGTCATTGGTTCAAAGCCTCCTTGCAATGTCACCTTTTGAACAAATGCACATCAGAAACGGATGAAAAATCTTATATTTCAATATACGGAAGTGTTGTGTTTGGGATTTTTGCACACTCAATTTGCATAATGGTGGTTGGTATTCCTTGATTCATCTGGCTCTTGCTCAGCAGCAGCATCGGCTTTATACACTACAACAACTAATTATGCATGCTTGAAGTCCTCTTCATCGATGTTTGGAAGAAGCCGGATTTCAACGTCGGGTAATCGGGGGGAAATCTGCATGAACATGTTCAAGAACATTTAGGTAATAAGAACGGAATTGCTGTTCGCAAACTGTAAAATTTTTTCCAACCTTGCTCATTTTAAAGCTAAATTATTGATAATTTCAGCAAACTATCAGAAAAACCGACATTACAGGCAGTCAAGAAAATTCCATATTCATCTTTCAAATACTCAGGTAATTACCTTCAGCTAATTGTATAAATATATAAATAAATAAATTAATAAATAATTAAATATATATATATATATATATATATATATATACATATATATATATATATATATATATATATATATATATATATATATATATATACATATATATATATATATATATATATATATATATATATATATATATATATATATATATTATCATAACTATCAGGTACCTTAATCAACATTACGGATAAATAATTTTCCTGAAACTTTCAGTAACATGCTTGTAAATGTTTTACAGTGAAGTTCCAACAAAATCAGCTTCCACACGCTTGAACTTTATTTCAAAACTCTCAACTCCACTTCAGAGAAGCCAGAATTCAACGATGGATATTCTAGGAAGCCTGTTGAACATGTCCAAAAACACTTCGGTATAAAAAACTGCATTGCTGTCCATAGTTCCAACGAATTAATCTTCAACACGATCGAACTCTGTTTCAAAAACTATCAACTCAACCTCAAAGGAACCAGACATTTGATATTGTGGGAGACTGCTTGAACATGTCAATTAACACTTTGGTATAAAAAACTGCATTGCTGTCCATAGTTCCAACACAATCAGCCTCAGCATGATCGAACACTGTTTCAAAAACTATCAACTCAATCTCGGAAAAGCCCAGACTTTGGATATTCTGGGAAGCCACTTGAAGATGTTCAAGTATTAAGAACTGCGTTAATGTTCCACCCAAATCAGCTTCTACTGAATCAAAATCTGTTTCAAGAAATATCAACTCAACCTCCCGTCATAATATCTGCATGATTATCATTGAATTCCTATGGAACGTCGATCATCCCAAATTGCTTTTGTCCCGTGCTTTTGGATCACCGGGTTTATACAAAATAACAAACTATTTTTAAAAAACAGCAGTGTATTTTTAAAGTACAGTGTCCTTTCCTTTATAAATATCACTCTAAAGAATGTCTGATGAAAAATAAAATATACATGCAATTTTCCTTTCAAAAGCTGAAAATGAATTTTTCAAATCTGACATGTTATGACGATAATATTATCGAATTTGTGAAATTTGCAGATCTTTTTACAAAACACAGTAATTTAATATTTTCTGAGACGTCTGCATAACAATGCGTTTCAATTCATAAGTGTGAAAGGAATTGCCAACGCAATAATTTATTTATCTTATACAACTTTCATACTTTTTCTCTGACTCAGTGTGTGATCGTCTTTAAAGAATCTGATATCATGCCGAATGTATTCTTCGAGCAGTTTCATACTGTTACCATTCGGAACAAAATGTATAGTATTTGAATTCTATACATCTTACTTTGCAGTTATCAATAAAAATTTGATATCATTTGTCAAAACTGTATTTTATTCAATTCGAATGGCAGATTTGAAATTTTTTTACATTTCATATAGGGCAAAAACAGAAATAATATATTGTAGACTTTACTATTTTATTGTAGGTTTTTATAGTAATAAAGGGATTACATTCCGGTAAACGTTAACTAAATATAAGTAGTTTTTATCCCCAGTAAGTAGTTTTTTATCCATATATAACTTGTCAGTCATAAGTGTGAAAGGAATTGTATGTGTGAAATTGGAAATTTGCCCTTTGCTTTTACTTTATTTATAAAGGTAAGGATGTTCCAAAATACACGCAATATTTAAATTTTGCTCCATTTGTGCGATAAAGTGTTGGCAACGAAAAAAAAAAGACAGCGTGACAGCTGACAGTCTAAGGTTACTAAAAATGGGGCGCTACACGAAAGAACAAACCGTTTTCATTGTTCAATTTTCATAATAACAGTTAATGGTGCCTGTTATTACGACATAATAATCCAGTATTTTGTGCCTAAATTACAAGATATGGATGTGAGCGACATGTGGATTCAACAAGACGGTGCCACATGCCATACAGCCCGAGAAACAATTCAATTACTGCATGGGTCATTTCCTGGTCGTGTAATTTCCCGTTTTGGTGATCAGATTTGGACCCCCAGATCATGAGATTTAACGCTTTTAAACTTTTTTTCTTCGGGATTCTTTGAAGCCTAAGTTTTATGCCAAAAAGCCCACAACCACCCACTTCTTGAAGGAGGAAATTGGCTCTGAATCAACCAAATTCAGCCACATGTATGCAGAACGTTCACGGAAAATTTCAACAAAAGAGTGCGTATGTGCCAGCAAAGCCGTGGAGGCCATGTATGCTTTATGAATCAATAAATAATTTACAATTATATTTATAAACTTATGTTTTCTATCAACATAACTTCCTGCGTGAATTTTGGGACACCCTATATAGCATAAAGTATAGTAAAAAGTATAGAATATATAAAGTTTATCTATGTAGTATAAATTAGCTTTATGACGGGATTAAATGTTCGGATACTAATTTCAACGGAAGACGTATGCGTCGCATAACTCAGTCAAATTCATTCTCCAATAAATTCAAATATTAAATAGCACGTAAAGTAACTTCAGTACCTGTTAAGAGGTGAAATCATGCTTACTTGCCCACGGTATCTCCGCTAGAACTGAATGAACGCATGTGGTGCTAATTAGGTCAATCATCTACTGAGTAACTCACTGAATCAAGTAAAATTTTGTTTCCACGACATTGTTTATTGAACACACATTCACAACAATAATACACTAAACTTCAAAAACACTAACACTATTACCTAACATTGACCTCTGCAATAATTTTACTGCCAAATCCTAGCAACGCTTTCGTTACTGGCTACTCTAGAACCCATTAGAAATTCATTCAGATTAACACCTGATATTACCCAATTATATTTTGCAAAAATACCAACAGATATTAAAAAAACATTTGATTCAACTTCCTGTTAAATAGAGTCTGCAGCAGACATAGAACATTTTTTTTTATTCTGCTATTGATAACCTTATAAGATGTTTGTGAAATAGGAGCCAGCAAATACATGATAGCTTATAATAACATGAGCGATGACTAGCTTTTACCAACTCACCACATTGCATATAACACCCGCGTACATATATCAGGAATATAATTTTTGGGTTCAACAAGTTTGCCATTTATGAAATGCTCAATTTCACTGACTTATTTGCAGTCATTATGAAATATATAGCTTTGGCCACATATACATTCCTTTGTTCGTTTTATACTATTGCGACGAATTGTACTCACAAGAACGGTCTCAAAGTTTTTAAGAGAATTTCAATGTCTTCAATGCTGTAGCTCTAAAACGTATCTAAGGCAAATACTGAAAGGGATAAATATTTAGACTTCTTTTTGATGCGTGTAATGGCGTACTCCGAGAATATGGTGTCTGTGTTCTTATTTAAAAACGTAAATTTCCATGAAACTTCTTCCTTGGCGTTTTTATAGCAGACTCTCTTTTATCCTCACCCTTATCCATAATAACAGAAATACATTCCGTGACAGAAAAATGAAACTATAACAGTTTTTCCGAGATAAAAGTTTTTCAAAGGAAATCAAAGGACCTAGTTGATGTGCTGATTTCGGAAACAGATGCTTGGATTTGAATTGTGAAATTGGTGATAAGCTGTTTACTTATTGCCTTCAATTTCCTACTTAATAAAATTTACGAACCAGTCAAAATAAATGAAGAATTGAAGAATAAGTAATTGAAGTATAATTATATAATTGAAGTATGCTAAGAAGAGAAATGTGTCATTTGTGGTCCCTTTAACTCCCAGAACATGTATTCTTTTCTATATTCTTGCTCTAACTTTTGTTCTAATAGGAAGTTCCTTACGCTATGTGTGAAAAAATACTCAGAATGAATACATTCCAAAATAAAAAAAGGAAAGATCAATTATGCATAAAGCATTGATTATGAAACACTTTTCACCTGCAATGCAATTTTATTTAAACATCTCTAAAATGCGATACATTCAGCGGGATTATTTTTAAAACTATCATAATACTACATTAATTTATTATATTTGAAAACTTAAAACGTCATCGAAAAAAATTAACTTTATTTAAATGATGTCATCGAAATATATTGTTACATAAGGGCTTTATCCAGGAATTAAATCCATACAGAAATAGGCAACGCATTACATCACAAAAAGATCAAAATATAACAAACAGAAACAAACAAACAACAACGAACGAAACAAATTACAAATTGAGAAAAATTATAAATCATTGAAATATAAATCGCCTGGCTCTGTAGGTAAAATCTGTAAATATTTCATTCATACACTTTTATTCCACTCCTTTCATTCATCACATTACTACAATAATTTATTTTATTTAAAAAATTAAAACCATGGAGGTACAAGTAATTTAACTCTATGCTTAAAACTTCATCAAAAAATCGTCTGCTTCTCTATGTAAAACCAATGAATGTTTAATTTTTATCAGCTATATTGCAGACTCCAGGGCTAAATAATTTTAAAGAAATTCAACAATTCCTATACAACTCATCCTACATCTTTATTTGTTCACATTCTCCATAAGTGAAAATTAGGCTTCGTTGTAGAAATAATCAAAGTTTGATGATCATTTAAACTCAAAGATAATGTAATTGCGTTTTTTCAGAATGTAGATGCATAGAATTTAAGCAACAATAAAGCAATTTTAGGACAGTTACAACACTAAATATAAATTAAAAAGTACTTTAAAAATCACGATTTCGACACAAGATGGATACCATATTTCTTAAGTGGGTCACGTGATCTCTTTATATAATATGGATGTGGTTATTATTTTAATTTTTATTTTAAAAAACTACTGAATATATTTTTGCTGAATTTTTTTTCATATTTTTATGGGACAATTTGAATAATCCTAAAACTGTAGAAACAATGGGTGAATTTTAAATTCGTTTAAAATATATTTGAAAAAATTAGGTCCCATAGGCTTCAATAAATTTCATTGTTTCAACCCGGGTTCAGTCCAAAACTATTTGGGTGTTATTACTCATTTATATTCCCATAGGTCCCACAGACTGTTTGAACAACATACTAAAATTTCATTTAGATAAAGTTATTTTTATAGCAGTTATCGCTCGAACGGATAGACAGACAGACTGAACAAAGGCATAAACATTTTCCAACTATGTTGTATACTGCTAATAAAAGTAAAACTGTGTTCAGATCATGGAGTTAGAGATGAGACCACGTACAAGATTCAGCCGTAGGAAAGTTAGTATTGAGAGGTCACCTTAATTTGAAAATTTAGAAAATGAATATTTAAACTATGGAGATATGTGTGCTTCATGGTTTATCTTCAGTATGAACAGAGCATCAGTGTTTTAACTTCAAAATGAACGGACAGAATGAACAAAATCATAAACACTTTTCAGCTTTGTTGTAAAGTATTAAAAACGCAATTGATTAATTTATATGAACATAGAAATACATCGTATACGGTATACAAACTTGAAAGTTAGAAATATTGAAACAATATTGTCTGTATATTAAATGATTTTTGTCATTAAAAAGTATTGGATTTTTATCAATTTTGGAATAATTTTCGGCAATTTGGCAACATTTTCGTCAATTTGGTCGCATTTCAAAATGTCACCAAGTTAGCGATATTCCGCCAAATCAATCGCTATTGCTATAGAAGGATAATTACCAGGAATTTTAATATTATGTAACGTTTTAAAATGTTATATAAACGTGCTATATCTCATGAACGGTTCACTCATGAACGGTTCATGCTAACGTTTTGAAGTAGCTGCCATATATTTTCCTAATGATGAATTGCGTTGGGAATGATTAACAATATGCCTTTCTAATGATTTTCTCAAAAAAAAATCGAAATGTGGGGTGTCTTCCAATTATTCTGACTGGTATCATTAGTGTTTCAATATTTAGTGATTATAATAATCGTACCAATTTTTTTCTCAAATTAATAATTTCGTTCATGAGATATTATTTTGTCAGACTCACGGACACACACACTAATAATGACATTAATAAACATACACACACAATGACATATATTCAGAGACAAGAACAATACCTTAAATATGTTCGGATCGAGTTCTAGGAAGTTTGAAACGTGCTATTTTGTCATTCAAATTTTGACCCTGTCACAGTACTTTCCTGCAACTGTATTATGTAAGTGGGAAATTTCAGCTATTTCGGTTCCATCAAGTGGTGGCTTGTGTTCAATGGCGTCAAAATGATTTTTAGTAAATAACGTTTGTAAAATAAAACTCAAATAAAGTATAAAATGTTTATTACTTGTTTTCAGTTATTTTTTTTTTCGTTTACAACCAATAAAACATGCTTTTGATAAATAAAGTAAGATACATACTTCTCACCAAGTCCATATAAGTTTGATTACGCCTTGTAGATTTTATAGGATATCACTATATTTCGAAGACTAAGAACGAGATTCGAAACATAATATTATATCTTTGTAGAATTTTCAAAGTACTATAAATAACTTATTGCTGCTTAAAGCTAGCATTTTTTATCGTTTTAGGGATAAAAGCATTATAAACTTTAAAAATAGAAATGTTACAATATTCTAAAATTTGACAACACAATTGCTCAAAAACTATAAGAGCTTTGTAAAACAAATTATGGATCTGAAATCTATTCATCAATATTGTTTCCAAACATATCAGTTGCTTACTCTTTGTATATTTTTTTATAGAAGACACTGTAGTGAAAACTCGCTTAGACACTACAAATTGTAGACAAACTCGCTCAATCACTGTAGTGAAGACTCGCTTTTTTGTAATTTTCGAGAAAAATTGTTCAAAAAATTAACATATTAATATTATTTTTGTATATGCTTAAATGGTACTATATTTTTGAGGAAAATATAAATAGTTAATATTTTTATCTATTAGACTCGAAGCTATAAGCAAGCAAATTGTTTTACATTTTTCGTATCCCCCAAATTTGGAAGGAGATCCTAACCATAGATGTACCATAGACCACTTCAAAACTTCATAGTAAATACTGGTTATAGTAGAAAAAATTATCAGAGCCCGAACGCTTTCCTCTAGATATGCATTCAGTGTCCAACCACGAGCGCTCCAACATTTGACACACGTATTTGTACCGCCCCTTCGCTTTCAATACCTCGCCCCTTCCTCCGTTTACTCACCTTATCGACGGCACGACAAATACCAGGGCGCCCTATCCTCCAATTCCGAATGCATTCGATTCTGTGTTGGACCCGGGTTCCTTCCTCAAGCGCTAATAATCTTCGTCTTTCTGAACCAATATTAATCAAAGATATGCAATGGAATTAATTTGTGTCGATTATGAGCCAATTGACAACGAATGATTTCAAATTTTCGCCATCGAATCTGTTGACCCTATTAAGCCATTGCCTTCCACAACTCAATGTACACGACTTCAATTTACTGTACTGAAATCCATCAACTAACTGCCAGTCATACCAGGTTGATTTCAACTTAGACGACTCTAATTAACTTATTGATTCCAATATAATCAATTACCACCGATGGGTCTTATCCAGTTGTCTTCATCTTATACGACTTCAATTAACTTATTGCTACCAATTAGTCAATTGCCACCGATAAGTCATTTTCAGATGACGTCAACTTCAGCGACCCTAATTAACTTATTGTTTCCAATATAATCAATTGCCACCGAACAGTCATTTCTAATTGAATTCAACGTAAACGACTTCAATCAACTTAAGGCTTCCAATATAACAAATTGCCGCCAGCCATCTCAAGTGAATTTCATTAGCTCCATCGAAATCAATTGATTCAGATGGACTAAATTTATCTCCATCGACATCAACGAATCAAACCGACTCAGATTCTTTCTATTGTTAATTTTGTCAAACACGAATCCAGTCAGCCTTGACTACGCACGATTCTGGATCCCAAAATATAATAAGATTTCCTTTGTTTTATAACATTGTCAACAACTTCAAATAAAAATCTGGTACTTAATTAACTTTTAATTTCTGTTTTACTTTACTCGTATGTCAACAATGAGATTTTGCAACATATGATATACATACATTTTGAGTGAGGTTCAACTGGACTTTCATAAGTAACGTTGTTAAATTTCTATAAGTTACACGGTCTTCAGTGGATCCTCTGTATGTGACGTTACCAAGGTTCTCTAAGAATTTTGATGGGTGTTGAGGTGAATTCTTCTTCATTTACTTCTAAGAAAATTAAATTTTAAATGTTTTAGCTCAAAATTTAGTGAATTTCAAAAATCTTTAGTTTACTTTTCATTAATTTCAATAAAAATTAATCTGTGTACAAGTTATGATTTTTCTACAAATGGACAACTTTATCTGGATGAAAATAGGCTTATTGATACCTATAAAAAATTGATGTATTCACATTGTTCCTATCTACCCCATGTAGGTAAACGAAAGAGTTAAAACTTATATATTGGAAAAACGCCACAATCATTTGAAATAATATTTCAAGGTGGCGCTGGGGTAAGATATGCCCTATTACATTATATGTACACTCTCAGACAAAAAAAATTAGCGCTCCTCGCAAAATAATCTGATAGTTATGAAATTTTACATGCAAACACTTTCGACCGGATATGCAAATGATAAAAAATTAGCAGTCTATGAAGGAATAATCGGAACTACAGCACATTGAAACTGAGTACCATGTTGGTGTATATAAGGAGCGAACCACGCTTTCAGGAACAAAACGTGCAGTGGATTTCGATTGCGTTTACGCACCTCGAATTTATCAAGCCTCGCCGGCGAATTAGCGGCCACTACGAGCATATGAAGGAGTTTGAAAGAGAGCGTGCGGTCGGATTGCATGAGGCCGGATGGGCACACCCACAAATCGCTAAGCATTTGGGTAGGAGCGATGCAGAAATTAGTCAATGCTGGCAAGAGTGGATCCAGAATGGCAGATTTCAGGGGCAAGCGGGTAGCGGATAGCCTAGAGCAACAACAGAACGAGAAGAAAGAGCTATTGTCAGAGCAGCTGTGACAGCACGAGTTTCGTCGTTCTCAACCATCAAACGTGTGACAAACACGGAAGTGACCATCAGGACCATTAATATCAGACTATGGCTGTGGAATCTATACTCGCGGCGTCTATTACGCCGCCTACCACTGACCAGTATGCACCATCAACAGCGATTGCTATGGTGTTGGACCCGATCAACGTGAAATTGTTCTGATTGGGGACGAATTGTCTTCAGTGATGAGTCCCGTTTCGAAATGAGTCTTGACGATCAGCGCAGATGTGCCTGGAAACAGCCCGGATATCGCCAGGATCCAACTCTTACTGTCACACGCCATACGAAGCACGAAAACAGGAAGCTATGGTTTGGGGATGCCATATAGCCGGACCCCTTTGATATTCCTCCGTGGCAACATAACACCACAGTGGTATGTTGCCGACATTCTACGACCCGTTGTATTGCTATTCCTGCCCCGACACCCAGGGCTAACTTTTCTGCAAGGTAATGTTACGCAACTCTGTTGATTGTCTACGTGCTTACGATACACTTCCTTGGCCAGCCAGATACCCAGATCTATCGCCTATTGAGCGCATTTGGGGTGAGATGGGGCGTCGCCTGCGACCATTCCAGAATGTAGATGAACTAGTTCGTCATATTGGAGGCCATTTGGAAGGACATCCCTCAGAACACCATCCGGCAATTTTATGCATGAATACCACGTGGGATAATAGC
Source organism: Amaurobius ferox (assembly GCA_951213105.1). Lineage (NCBI taxonomy): Eukaryota > Metazoa > Arthropoda > Arachnida > Araneae > Amaurobiidae > Amaurobius > Amaurobius ferox. The sequence goes on along the minus strand of OX578146.1, from coordinate 36,332,446 downwards.
TTGTATGAAGGCCAGAAGTGGGCCATAGCTATATTGGCGTGCCCACTTTCTGTAGATATTTCAATGCAATAATTCATCCAATTGTTCTGAAATTCTAATCATTTATTTTTTTACATCCACATTACACGTACCAAATTTTGTCTCATTTGGATAATTATTTTTTTGTACGTCGATTTTATTTTGTCTTAGAATGTACTTTTTTTCAATATGAAACACCTAGCGGTCGAATCAAATGAGAATATAGCTCCAAAGTAACATATCTTCATTAAATGATTAAACTATGGTTTTATTCTCAACAGATATAAGGTCTATGTAACCTTTTGGTTATAATTTTCTCCCATTTAAATCATGATCTAAATTATGATTTATTTTGCATTAACAACTTCTTACTGGTTCGGTTATGTAGACCAATCCGGAGCTGGATGGCAAGTTTCTGCGATCCTGATAGTAGAACACGTTTTGTTTCGTAGTGAATAAGTATTTGTATTCGCGTGAAAAATCATTATTCACGGAGTGAAGCATTGCATCCACGGGCTAGACGTGTGAACCACAGTTTAGCGATGATTGTTGAGTATACAAGTGGAATACAGCTGATGTTATTATATGATGGTACAACTGTTGATCATGCTGAGGCCTACCGGCATCAGCTGATGAAAGTCGGTGAGATTTATCAGTCAGTATTGTTTAACTATGAGAATTACCAATGTTCACATATATCGCCCTGTAATTTCTGCGTTTTAAGTTCAATCCAGTGAACGGGCTTGTGAAGTAGTATGTCTGTTTTATGTATACAGACCTCTTTACTGATATAGCCAGTCGCTGTATGACTTAGTTTCTCTCAATAAAGAACGTGGATTCAAAACCTATGTATCTGTTGTATTTGCTTTGGCCGTTAAGGTTACTTTGAGTTATCTCAGAAGTTCTTAGTTGTGTCACATTAAGAATCAAGTTCTAAGTCATGAGTTATGGAATTTATACTGGTTAAGGCTTTCTTGCTAGAAACTTCATTCAAATCAAATCGGACTGCCCACGGTCATACTGGTAAGTTCAATGCTGGAATCTGGGAATACAAAAAACCGGTATTCCGACTTTCATCAGTTTTTGATACTGATAGTGATACGAAATTGCAGCCACTTCGTAAATTTATATTTACTGAATTGAGATATCGAAATCTTAACTATTATTGTTTACTGTTCTTTAACTTCCTAATTTTTTACAGCTTATTAATAACAATACAACACTTAGTGCCACGTACTGTATCGTTTTGTAAGTCAATCTATGTCTGAGAAACATTTCGAGCGCACATGATCATTTGCTTCAGAAAATAACTAAACAGTAATAAATAAAGATAGCTGTATTAAAAGGAGCATACAACATAAAAGTTCAGTAACCTGTTTCAAAGGCAAGAAATAGTCTTCTTCGTCAGGACACACTAAAAGCGCAAATTTCATGAGTGAGAGTTAGATCAGTGACTGAAGGAGGGAAAGGGGGGGGGGGTGCCCAACGACTAGAAAAGAAAAAATAGGTAAAATACCAAGGTGGGCGGAAAAAATGATAACACGCAATGAACGCTAATATAGCAAAAGAGAAAAGTGGACGTCCAACAAAGGATTCAAAACATTTTTCCAGTGAGAAAAACTATGGATATAAGAACCCCGTTAAAATAGACAAAAAAGAACAATCATGCATAAAGCATTGATTATGAAACACTTTCCAACTTCAATGCAATTTCATTTAAACAACTCTAAAATGCGATACATTTCTCGGTAATATTTTAAAAATTATCACAATTATACCTTAATTTATTATATTTGAAAACTTAAAAGTTCATCGAATAAATGAACTTAGTTCAAATGACGTCAATTAAGTATAAATCGCCTAGCACCTCGGTGATGTTTTTAACATTATCATAAAACTACAATAATTTATTATATTTGAAAACTTCATCAAAAGCAACTGAAATTTATTCAAATGACGCCTTCGAAATATAACACGCATGCCTCTCTCTATAAAAGCAGCATTTCATTCATAACATTTTCCCATTCATTTCATTCATCACAATACTATAATAATTCATTTTATTTAAATACTTAACACCATGGAGATACAAGTAATTAAACTCTATGCTTAAAACTTCATTGAAAAAAGCGTCCTTCTCTCTGTAAAATCTATGAATATTTCATTCATATCAGCTATGCAGAATCCATGAACTAAATAATTTTGCTTTAAAGAATTACAGCGATTCTAATACAACTCATTCTACATATTTTGCTGTTTACATTTTACATAAGTGAAAAATAGGCTTCGTTGTAGAAATAATTAAATTTGGATGATCATTTAAGCGCACATATATTGTAATTGCGTTGTTTCAGTATGTAGATGCACGGGATTTAAGCAAAAATACAGCGGTTTTTGGACGGATACAACACTCAATATGAATTAAAAAGAACTTTAAAAATCACGATTTTGAGACAGGATGGATGCCATATTTCATTTTGAAGTGGGTCACGAGATCTTTTCATATAATGGTCACTTGATCGCTTCATATAAGAGGTGTAATTATTATTTTAATTTTTATTTCAAAAGCTACTGATCATATTTTGCTGAATTTTTTTTATATAGTTTATGGGATAATTTGAATATTACTTGAAATTTTCGAAGCAATTTGTGAATTTCAAACCGCTTATAAAATGTTTGAAAAATTAGGTCCCATAGGGTTCAATGTATTTCATTTTTTCCACCAGGGTTCAATCCAAAACTAGTTGGGTGATATTACTCATTTATATTCTCATAGATCCCACAGAGTGTCTGAGCAACATATTAAATTTCATTTTGATTAAGTCATTTTTACAGCAGCTATCGTGCTAACGGACAAACAGACAGACAGACAGAATGAACAAAGCCATAAACACTTTTAAACTTTGTTTTCAACGTGTCAGTTATGAATTGGAATGGAAGGAAGTGACATAATATTACGAAAACCTAACATGAAGTCATTGTTATCATTTGAAAATCTGAATTACTTGATCCTGACGAAGAATTCGATGAACTTTGCAACAAATTTGTCAAAATACCGGCAACCTGAAAACGTTTGCTTAATTTCAGAAACATCTCGAAATTTATTGATAGGCTAAGAAGATCACGAGTTACGCGTTTAATTCAGATCTTCGCACAGAGGGTATATGATGAGTTGAGTTCTGACGTGATACGTGTAAAAGTATCTGTTTGACTCAGTAAATTACTCAAAATGCAATTTTTCTTCTGATTGTGCATACCCTCTAAACTGTATTATAAAACAATTCAGGTATAAAAGCTAAAAAATAATAATATCGTCATGTGGAGGATCTGAAAACGTTACATCCAAATGCTTCATCTTTATTTTTTGTCTGGTTTGAATGAAATAAACTACCTTCTATTTATTTACGAAACTACATATTTAGAAAACAATTTTAAGAAATTTCAAAAAAGACAGAAAATTATTGAAACCTTTCCCTAGATACTTTGTACCATCGTCACACAACACACATCAATCCATAAATATTTTTCCTATTTGAAATAACCGACGAAAATTGTGATGTTTGACATTAATTTATAACGTGTAACATATTTATTTATTATTTTACTAATTTATTTCACAGAGAGCTAAAATCACATTTTAAATTAAATAGTAAATGCAAGAAACAACTAACCTCACTGTAAAAAGAGTTTTCAAGCTTTGCAAAATATTATATTTTAAATAATTATTCTTTACCACTTTCATAAACTAAATACTAGAATTTATTTAAGAAATAATTTATTTTAAACCAGTAAAATGAAAATAGGCAAATGTATTATCTAATCATAGTAAAGTTTTAAACGAACTATAAATATCTTAGACTAATTGAGTTTAGAGAAATAGCAATATAACATAGAAATATAATTTACGTGCATACACAATACAGAAAAGATTAGTTTTTAAGTTCTCTTCAAGCATTTAATTGAATTTCTCTTACTTCTAAATATTTTTAAATTAACTTCCTGGTTTATAATATTCTTGTAAGTTTGTGTTTCCACGCTTACAAAGGGTAACGGTCCTTTAAATTTATTTAAACTATTTATTTTTTATAATTTCATTGATGGATTATGTGTCATCATTTAACCCTTATATATAAAATGTTTGTATTTTTAAACGTTTAGTAATGGAATTGAAGTAAGTATGATCAATTTAAAAATCTTTCTAAATAGGAATATTTTAGCAAGGCTGAATATCACGCAGAAGCCATAGGTGAATGTGCATTTTTTAAATATTAACTATAAAATCTTTATTTCCGGTAAGGATTTTAAATGTATTTAATTACCTACGCATTATTAAAATGCGTGTGTGTCGAAAATAATTTTTATTCTGTACTCTGGCATTTCTTCCGGCATTTCTGTTTCGGAAAGTTTTTGGACAACACAATTATGCTTGCATTAATTAAACCCCCGGATATCAAACCTAGCTTAATAAGATTTTGAGAAAAGAAGCTTTACAGTTTCTACAATATTAACTATTACTTGATGCAAAAGTCTTAAATGTTAATGTTTTAAATATGGTAATAAAAATGAACCCTCAAGTGATCATTTATATAAATTAGTCTGATGTTTCAACATTAAGTAAACGCAGCTCAAATGGTGAACGTTTTTTTGCCTTTCCAGACCACCACCTAGCCTATCCGAAAGTGTAAGATATGGCATATTTGACGGCTGGGAGAGTTACATAAAATTTAGATCAGGAGTCAATGAACATGGCGATAAAAAAAGAGTACAGAGTCCATCTGGTGGATTCTTTATCCAGGACTTGGATATATAAATTGATATATTTCTTCTATTTGTGACCATTTTGTTCTTTTGACTTCGGGTTTATTGGTTTTCACGTTGTTTAGGTTTTCCTGACTTATAGTCTAATTAACCTTAAATATTCATACTAAAACAGCATAAATTTAGGTTTTTAATTTCACAAGTGTAAACATTGTTTATCTCTTCCAAATATCAATACAAACAGAACATTTAAAAATAATTCTCCTTTCCTTGTGTATGCTATCATCTAAATTACTCTAATTTTAGTGATGCATTGTTGAAAAACGCACAATAATACCTTTGGTGCTTACTTTCTCGTCTTTCTCGAAGGTCGGGCGAAGAAAACAAAGTCCATGGCACCAGCATGACGTGGGGATGACGTGTCCCAGGGTTTCCAGGATTTCCCAGTCAGAAGAAGGTTTGCCAGATTTGACGATTTATTGAAAATTTGATGATTTAACTCTGGTCTAAATGATTTAACTCTGGTCAAACTCTATTAGATAAGCTTCACGTTTGACAGTATAATCTAAATACAATCCAGTTAAATTTATGCAGGATTTAAAGAAATGTAATTAAGAAAAATACTTATATACTGACTGACTTGGTTTATATTGCACGACATACCCTAGTATCATTTCATATTGGTGCAATATTGCACAAATATTATATATCTATGCATTCCAATAGAAATATTTCCAATGCAATCCCAATATTGGGCAAGTATTATTATTACATTTGCGTCCAATACTGGATAATATTACTGGATATTATTTTCATTAAATTATTACGACAGTATTGGTGTTATATTATAAATATTAGCGTAATACTGTTCCAATATTTTAAGTCATTAATGGCCCAATTCCGTCAAAGAGTTCACATTTTCATATTGAACCAATATTGGAGCCTATAATAAGCCACTGTTGAGCCAATATTTTATTGTTACTATGGTATATTAGAGTCAGTACGTTTATCAAATTTTTATTTACTCTAAAAACTGAATTTTGGGCCGTATAACGCTTCTTTCTATGTGTGATATGATTTTATTTTTAAGAAAATTAACTAAAGTTTACACATATACGATTTTTAATGCACAATTCAGAAAACGTGATATTAATATAAAAATTTTAATGCACGATCTAATCTGTCACGTAAATTCGTACTTAAAGACGGTTGAACTTAAAGCCGTTTAGCTGCAGTAGCTGAAGCAGTTTTCCATAACAAGTTCAGCCATATCAACAGAACAATATAGTCGAAATAAAACTAAATGAGATGTTGTAAAAATTGTCCAATTTGTAGGAAACAAAATCAAAACTGAAACAGAAAATAATTTGCATAAACTTTTGATATGAACAACATATCCATATACAAGAATCTAATGAAAAGTATGTGGTAAATTTCTTCCGTCTGCAACAATGCACATTTGTATTTCAGAAAGAGAACGTTGCTGTTTACATTACAATGACAAGCATTGTAAGTGCCACCGTGTTAAAAATTCTGATAATACTACTTCTTGACAGGTATATATTATGCCCTTCATAGGTGCGTTTCGTGTGTTCCGGATACCTATTCCTACTAACCAGATAATTCTCTAACATTTGTAATGGATATTTTTGTGTTATATCGCTTTGTTGCCGAGTTTGTTACTCTAAATTTTCAAAGTATATGCTAGGGGTACTGCATTTACAGGTTAATTACTTTACTGTGGATAGACCTAAGATATATATATATATATATATATATATATATATATATATATATATATATATATATATATACTCATGGAACTATCCTCACAAAGTTAGAGATGTGCTTACTAACTTTCTAGGAACCTTGTATTCACTAGTATATACATAATGTCTAAAAATGGCAGCCAATATGGTCGCAGTATGAAAATATAGACCAATTGGTGACAACTGGGAATCAATGTGAAAATATCCATTAAACAATATTGGGGAGACATTTATAACCAAATATATATATATATATATATATATATATATATATATATATATATATATATATATATATATATATATATATATATATATATATATGTATGTATGTATATATGTATATATATATATATATATATATATATATATATATATATATATATATATATATATATATATATATATATATATTTATATATATATATATATACATATATATATATATATAAGATTCATATGAAATAAAATTCAAAAACTATATATAATGATTCATATGAAATTCATAATTACCATATGTGTTTTTATATTATCAATGAAATATAAGAACACATATGGTAATTAAACCTGGATGGATAAAAAATCTTATATTCGGTATCAAAAAACGATACGTTCAACGCATCTGGCATTAATTTGAAGAATATCAATTCGACAAAAAACAACTAAAGAACAAAGATATTGCATGTACTAATTTTGCAATTATGTTGGGTTTGCTGAAACTCAGGGCTAGTGGGCTAGTTTGTTAAATGTGGTTTTATACTCACCTACCATGAAGAAAATCATATCTGAATTTTTTATAACTACCTTTAAAAGCAAAAGTTTTTACGACATGCATATCAAATTATATATCAAAAACATAGCACATTTCATGCCGATTCCTAATCTTGATGTAAGAATGATTTATAGATTTGTACTAACAAATGGAAGAAAAGTCTTTAACTGCAACCGAATAAGTAAGAATATTAATGAATTTAAGCGTAGCGAGTGTGAGTGTCAACATAGCCCATACCACAATTCTCATCATGGACACATCATAAATGGAGATCGTAATATTGTTGAAAATCACAAATTAAAGTCCATGTTTTAACTAGGAACCAAATTCAGAATACAGGAATATAATAATATTGAAAATGGTTTTGAACAAGATTTGAAGAACTTTATATACAATCTCGCCGTAAAATACAGTCTTATACATGATTTCACAGCATGGAAATACAATCTGACTAAAATGTTCAATTTTCAATATCAAAAATTACGTTATAAAACGTATTATCCTTGTATACAAACAGCACTTAAAAGGTGTAAAGATACTTATGCTATTACTTATACAGATAAAGTTGTCTCTAATTATGCATTTACTTGCCGTAAATATTATGTAGATACTTTATATAAATGTTATCAAGACACCCAAATGTATACCCAGCTAAGTCAAACAGGAAAATGTTTGGAAAATAAGATAAAGGCGTTCTACAAGCTCATTGGTCATGATCCAAAAGAAGTCATGTTTCTTTATCTTGTACTTATACCAAAGCTTCATAAAACACCGGTAAAGTTTCGTCCAGTAACAGTTGGATGTAAAACCTACTTAACTACAGCAAATGCCAAACTTTTAACAATTCTTAAAAATAGTATGACACAACTCAAAAAACAACGCACAGTGATGATTAATAACAGTTACGATGTCGTAAATAGACTACAATTTTATGATAAAGATATATGCTTTAAAAGTTATGATTTCCGAGATCTATTTAACAATATAAATCTTGAGAATTTATACGCAATATTGTTGTAAATATATGAAATATATGACTTACAGAATACCATTACTTTCAGTAAACATAAAAATGTATTGCGCATCGTACTGTTTGAAAATATTTTATTTGATGGATAAAACTATTATCAATAAGTAAAGGGTATTTCCATGGGAGGGGGATGCTCATCCCTACTCGCCGACCTTTATCTGAATAAATTTGAAGAAGGAACACACTCATCTTACAGGAAATCCCATACTTTCGTTACGTTGACGATGGCCTTATTGGACAATATATGACCATGCCCCAATTCGATTTTAGATTTTATCCTAAGGAACTGGAATTAATTGAAACTATGAGACAAGAAAATAACCAAGTTGATTTTCTATTATAATCAAGCATGATTGTAAATTTGGCACTTATACTGCTTTATAGGATAAAAGAAAGAACTTCAATATCAGTATAAACCACATTATTGCTTGGGACTCCAACTTAACTAAAAACATTTTAGAAATTTCGTCATCAATCATCTAAAAAGAAATCAACATCTTAATGCATTTAAGGCTGATTGCATCGTTCATAACAGAAATGTCCTAAAAGAAGCGAAAAAACGGCATTATCCAGAAATTTTCCTGAAATATTATTATAATTCTATTTTCAATACAGAAAAAGGAGAAAATGCTTATTTAAGAGATGTTAAGGGGTTTTACAACGCAACTTAACGTTTGTCAGTATGGCAATTAATATGTGTAGACAGCGCACCCTGGTGTAAAGGCGATCCATGTTTTATAGCTTTATAGGTTGGAAATCATCTTGATTCGGTTTCCATACTCTTACATTCTTGGTCATTTTTTGCTGATTTCCCTATTACTGTACAATGTGTGCTTCACTTGACACATATTCGGAAGATAGGCTGCTGCATAGCAATAGTTCCGAGAATGTTGCCCGGGCATAAAAAACACGCTTTTAACTGGGAAGCAGAGGTCACAACCATTTTTGCTATGCATTTGGTCGTTTCCCTCTTTCATATGAATCTTATTATATGGTACTTTTCGTATATATATATATATTTATTACTTTTTTAACAATATTGATATTGATAGTCTATACAATATCATTATGGACATATATGAGAGATATGAGTTGTAGACTGTTTTGACAATAGGAAAATTCAAGGTTTTAGTCAGATTGTTTTTATACGAAAATATACTATTTAATGGAAAGAAATTTATAAACAAATATGGGGTATTCCAATAGGGGTAGTTGTTTATCTATTTTGGCAGACATTTACCTCAGCAAATATGAATCGTGTACAAGCCTATTAAACGAAATGGTGCACATGCGTTACGTGGATGACGTTTGGTTGGCATATGAGGAAAAGCATTTTAATATGGAATTTATTTTTTATCCAGATGCATTGCATTTGATTGAAACCTTGCCAAATTTGGATAAAAGTATAAATTTCCTGGATTTGAATATCATAAGTCAAGAAAATGAAACAGTGTTTAGAATTTATAATAAAAGGGATTGTTTGTAAGATCAATTGTGTTTTACCAGAGTACTAATTTATACAAAAATGCATTACGTAATATAGTCGTAAATTATCTCATCAGAAGTAAAATATTGTATAACTGAATTGAAGATCAGGAAAAATGCGTAGTGATATTCACTTGCAACGCACTTCGACAGGGTTGTCCAAGAAAATTCTTAAGTGGCATAATTACTTGATTTTATAATATAACTGTAACCGAGTGTTATGAAATGTTTTTGTATGATTCATGGTAGAGGGAATATAAGGTGTGGAAGTTGGGTTATTGGCAGCGAATTGCGAGTAACTGCGGTTTAGTATTGTGATTTGTGGAGGAGACTAATATGAAGGTTTGATTAATATGCAAGTATGTGTTGATTGTTCAGACAATGATGTTCTATGAGTATATAGCAATAAATAAATCTGAATTAGTTGATGTACATGATTGATTTGGTGTTTTGAGTTCAGTTCTTATAATGTTCATTTGCCGTCTGTTAGTATAATGATAATTTATTCCTGTCTTCTTTGTATTTTATTTGTAGTGTTTTATATGTGTTTTTGGTATATGACCTTCTCAAATTAATACCAGCCTCCGGGAGTGTTGCCGCGGCTCTAGTTTTAACTGGGATTCACAACCCCCTCACTGGCCAATTTGTGGTATTTTTTATGATGCACTACTTCTTTGAATATTCCTTTTGGAGATTTATATATATATATATATATATATATATATATATATATATATATATATATATATATATATATATATATATATATATATATATATATATATATATATATATATATATATATATATATATATATATATATATATATATATATATATATAAACTGACTTCCAAAGGTTATGCACTCAAAGCAAATTTTCATTTTTCGAAATCGTATTTAAATTTGAGAGGCGGAAAATCGCTGCGTATGTAGATGGCAGCATGCAAATATCGTATGTTACAGCCAATGGCGATTGATTGTGCAGACATATACTAATTAGGCAGTCGTTGAAGACTCCATCATTCTGAAGGGTTTGAGGGGGTGCATTTAAATGCTGATATGAAGTATAAAATGCTGATATGTATATATATATATATGTGTGTATATATGTATGTATATGTATACTATTACGATAAAGTGAGAATAAAATAGGATATATCCCAAATAAGCCTGGAATTAAAAGAACTATTCACTACAAAGGAGGAGGCGCAAATGCTGCTCAAATTCCCTAGTAGAATACATGAATGAAAGTAGAAAAGAACGGGAGTGACCATATGAATTACATAAGAATGGTAG